>KZ651491.1:82500-118340 GCA_001010745.2 Gerris buenoi
GTGTATTATGTCCGTGTTTTTTTTATATCTGTTCCTTCATAATTTTGATTATATACCTATTTCTTATTTATATTATAATAAAAGTCCTAATCTATAATCTTATTATATAAGTTTTTTTAAGCAAGAGAACTAAATTCAAGTTAAAAAACGATGTTATAATTGGCTATGTTTATAACCTGGCCGATCGAAACTCGAGGGGAGGGAAACAACGACTCCGTCCTCCATCTCGACGGGTCTCAGACAATATTTTGTTATCTATATAGCCCTCCGCAAATAAGTATCCGCTAGCTCTGAACCCACCTTCACACTTGGTATTCATCAAGCATTGAGATATAAATGAGTAGCTATTTAAATGAAGTGGCGTTTATCAAGTTGTGAATGCCAATCAAACAGGTTTTACAGCTAATTGGGCAACACGAAACCCATGTCATCTATCATACACTTTTACTTAGGGTAAGTGTCCATCTGAGACTTTTTAGTATCGAGACTCGCTCTCGAGATTGAAATCGCTAGTGGACATGGGGCTGAGACTAGTCTCGGAGACTCGCCGACTCTCCGAGACTCGGGAGAGGCTGATGTTGCTCTCAAGTGGACAAGGTTAGGACACTAATCTCGAGACTAGCTCTCGAGATTTAGTCTCAAATGGACACTTACCCTTAGATATAACCAGTGGTTCCGACATCCTGATTAACAAAAGTATCGCTGCCCAACAATAAGAAGCGTTTCTTCTATTAAAAAATATAATAAAAAAAAAATAAAAAAATAAATAAATTATGTACAGTAGAGAGTTGATGAATCAAAATAATGTTGTGCCAGGTGGTTTGGAAAATCAAAAAAATCATACACTCAAAATTGACCAAAAAATTAGGGAAAAAGGGGAAATGTGTAAAATAAATCAATCAGTTTAAGTACAAAAAGGTATCTTAGTTTATTTATTTATAGTACATAGAGAAAATAATGTAATTATACAGCTAAGAACGCTCCTATTGAAGAATTTATTGAGTGAGGACTTTTTTTTAATGATGATGATGATGATGATGATAAGATGATATTTTCCCCCATGAAGCCAGTTTGGATAATTGAACGTTCAGAAAGCTGACGTTCGGAAAATCGACGATCTACTGTATTCAAAAACAATATATAAATTATAAAAAAGGGTTCAATCCACAATCCCAAAATTAAAATATATTATTTCTACAATTCAATGGGTTTTATTTTGATGACAATTCTTATAAATACTTCATTCTATGGCAAATAAGTTAATTTAATGTAATATTGTTTGATAATTATTATTGCTACTATTATATTGAATTATATTTCACTGTAAAACAGAGGGAAGAGATAAAAATAATTTTTGAAATGATGATGAAACTTTCTAGAGCCAACCTTGGAATACAAATACATGGTTTAAACCATTCATTGTTCAAATAAATAATCTCTATAATACAATTATTTATTAAAAAGAACACTAGAATAGCAAATTGGGACTAGTAGTAATAGTAAGGTCCAAGTACTAGTAATAGATGGGTAGGACAAATCAAATAGTCGAACATAGTAATTAGGCCATACTATTGGCCCATTTTACTAGCCCTTTGGTAAAGTTCCAGCCACCTCTCACATAACACCTCTGAACATTGTATGGCCAAAGTGAGTATGGTGTGATCATTATAATGAGCCATATAATTCAGGGCACTTCTTTAGATGGTTACTCCCTTTATAAAAACAACAGAGGCAACAATCTAAAGAAGTTGTAAGGAATGTTCTTCTTTAAGCTGTTACTCCCCTTATAAAAACTAAAGTGTGATATTCCTCTGTCCCAAAGTACATTGGACTTAACATTCCTTTGTCATAATAGTTATTTAGTCAGTCATTTATATCCTAAAAAAAACTTAGGGGGTAACAATCTAAAGATGTACCTAAATCAGAGCATTACGGCAAGGGATCAAACCATTTATTGATGGCCAAGAGAAATTAGGACTAACTAATATCAGGCAACATCCTTAACTGCCAAAAATTATACACTTAACTATTGCAATATAACACTTATGCTGGGTTTATACGGGTAGAGTAAACAGGAGAGTAGACTCCACTCTACTTCCCACTCTACCAATTTTACTAGCTACTTTACTCGCCACTTTACTCCACTGAGCGATTTTTCAGGTTCCTACAGGTAGAGTTACTCTACTCGCTACTCTACTCTCCTGTTTACTCTACCCGTGTAAACCCGGCTTTAAAGTTATTTATAAAACATAAACACAAACCCCTTGCTTCTCTCGATGGCTTCACACGAGATATTGTCGAAGAATGACTTAGTCTTGTCGTAAGCAGACGAAACTTGTTGCACACCCTCATCTTCCTGGTCGCATTCTCCGACGGCAGTTTCATTACCAGAATCATCTTTCTTATCGTCAGCTGGATTGGCAGGTGGTGGATTTACAACGGCAGGTGCTTCAGCATTGTTGCCCTCTGAATGAAATCACATACATATGGATTAATAATGAGTAAAAAAAACTAGATAACAGATGCTAAAAAACCAAACAAAAGACAGATGTTTAAATAGGAGTAAGAATAAATCAGTCTGAGACAACTTGAACAAAACTTGTTATATACAAAGTGATACTGTATTTAAATTCAATATTATCCAATTTAATTTGTTAATTATTCAACATATTTATAAGTTTATATACAGGGTGGCAATATAACATTTTTGTTACATTGAAAACTGAATATCTCTGTCAATTCTCGACCGATTTTGTTGATTCAAGGCTCATTGTTTTTCTAAAGCAATCTAATTTTAGAAAAAAATATAGGTTACCACTTAAGTTTATAAAGTTAAGAGATACCCCCGAAACTATGAGATACAAATATTTTTGAAAATCATATTATTAAACTACACGAAAATCCAAGGTGAGTTACCATTTAAATTTTTTCTCTATCTTTAAAAATAAAAGAGATAACAGGGTGAGAGCCAGTTTATCATGGCCACCCTGTATTTAACAGCTGAGTGATAATATTTTGTTTTTTGTTGTTCACCTATAGATTTATCTATATTTAAAAAACTAATGACATATACGGTTAAATTTGTATTTAAAAGGACTACATTCTTGATATATTTTAAATCTAATCTTTTTTTTAGAAATAAATTTAATTTCTTGGGGTGCCCCCAAATATAGAACTAAAATAAATTCCTTGATTTCACCTCCTAGTCATACCTTTTCTTAACATGTATGCCANGGGGGGGGGGGATGCACTAAGTTACGTTTACCTTTAGTAGGCAAGTGGTACATGAAAAATTGAGAATTAAGATTAATTTAAAATAATATAACTAACCAGCAATTTTAACCTGAGCCAAAGAAAGCCTAAGCTCTTCAAATTCAGTATTAGCCTTGTCAAAGTCATAATCTGAATCGAATTTAAGAGGCTGCTTAGTCTGAGTTTGTTTGGGCTGTCCATTGAAAGCAAATTGTCTCCTCTGATTGTTTTGCCTCTGTCCTTGCCTCTGACCACCACCTTGTCTTTGGTTGTTGTTGGTCCAGCCTTGATTCCTCCTCTGACCACCAAGACCTCCACGTTGCTGTTGGTCCTGAAGACGATCGCCGCTACCTCCTCTCGGGTGCATAATTCTTTGGTTCTGTTGACCAGGTTGCTGCTGCGGATACTAAAATTACATAATTATACAAAAATGGTTAGAAAATAAATTAGTTCAAGAATCATTGGTTAAAAGTTAATCAACATAAAACAATTGCCACCAAATAAATCAAATTTTCGGTTGGTTCTTGGTTAAGCAGTGTTCATTGTTTTTGTTCCCTAAAACTACTCTTTGGCTCATTATGCCACATAACCACTGTGTAGTGATAATATCATAGTGTATAATATAATATTCATTGTTGTTTATCTATTTAATTGTGACCAACTGAGAAGATGAAGTGGTTTTTATTCTCCTCATTAATTCGAGACTCTAAACGTATATCAAATCTATAAGTAATTAGACGATCTATTTGTTAATTTAAAAGTCTTTTGAGAAGAATATTTTTAACCTTTTATTTGTGGGGAAAAAAAACTAACTTTGTAGCGCAACAACCCATGGAGGGCGTTCGCCTGCAAAAGAGCATAGGGGTTAGTGTGTCACCTATATAAAAATATAAACCCTACTATTGAAAAAGGCAACCAATTAGCTTTCAATTCACATAAGAAACTACCCATTTACAAAAGCACAGGTACATGGGCTCCCGTGTGGGGCCAGCTAAAGAGCTACAATTAAGTATTCAATCTAAATAAATATTTAAAAAAATTGGATGTACTGACTGATATTTTGAGGTAATCAAAGATATGATAATTTAAATACACTTAAATATAACAGGTGGTTTAATGCTTCTTCACTAGTCGAAAGACTGAAAAAACCATTTGATTATAATTACATTTATATGGTGGATAAAAAATTAAAGATTAAACAACCTGTTTTATTCAAGAATATTTTAATTTTTTTATACACAAATTTTTTATACATACCCTCCTCTGTTGCATATTCTGTGGTTGGTTGTTGCGGTTACCGTAATTATCATTGTTACGCATAAAACCACCATCATTTCGGTTAAAATCATTTCGGTTGTCCCTGTTAAAACCGCCATCATTGTTACGGTTGTCCCTGTTAAAGCCACCATCGTTGTTACGGTTATCCCTATTAAAACCACCATCGTTACGATTATCCCTGTTATAACCTCCGTCATTACGGTTATCTCGGTTGTTATAATTGAAACCATTGTCCATGTTGCGGTTGCCGAATCTCTGTTGCTGCTGCTGTTGATGTGGTTGGAGTTGTTGTTGCGGCTGCTGTTCTCTTGGCTTAGTTTGAGAGTATTGACGAGAATTGTAGCTTCTATCCTCACTAGAAAATATAAAATAAATAATTCATTATTATAAAATATCTAGTACGGTAATTTAGGTGGTACTGTACCACCTAAATTAGAGCAAAAAATTATGCAATAGAACACCACCGAGGTACAAAAAAGCATGCAAAAAGGCCATTTCATTTAAAACACGGAAGAAAATTAGTTATTGTTTTCATTAATTTCTATTAGTTTCTGAACTTTTTAATAAATATTACGGTTGGATTCCCCTATACGGGGCATCATGTATAGAAATGCAAAAACTATCAAATATAATGCNTTCATTTAAAACACGGAAGAAAATTAGTTATTGTTTTCATTAATTTCTATTAGTTTCTGAACTTTTTAATAAATATTACAGTTGGATTCCCCTATACGGGGCATCATGTATAGAAATGCAAAAACTATCAAATATAATGCACACATAATTAAAGTGTTTCCTATATATTGTATATAAATTGCATTATTTATGTATTCTTTTTCATTTCATACTCTTTTGAAAAACCAGATACGCTACATCGAAGCCCAGGTAATCTAACTACAGATACATACGCCCAAGATTCCCAAAATCGGCCTGTATACAGCTGTGTCTCAAAATAGAGATCTGAAGATGGAAATTGTAATAAGAGAAAACTTATGAAATGAAGAAGAATCCATAATTGGTGCATTTTTTTTATCAAAATATAGAAAAGACTTTAATTATATGAGGCAGTTTTTTTCATTTCTATACATGATGCCCCGTATAGGGTAGTCCAACCAATATTACTACTGATAATAACAATGCTTTACACAGTAATATACAGTCGGACCTCCATACAATCAACTTCTATACAACTAAAATCTCTATACAACAAATTTTTTTAATGTCCCACAATTTCTCTATGTAAAGTGTTTCTATAGTAAAAGAAATTTTATATAACGAAATTTCTATACAACAATTTTCTTTTCTGGAACTATCAGTTTCGTTAAATGGAGGTCTGACTGCACTTTTTATAAAAATAATATTTATCCTTTTTAGCACACATATTTCTGTCATTAATACGATTTAATAGCATCATATTATTTGATTATCTGAACAATTAGATAATCCAAACCACCCCCAGTCCTAATAAATTTGGATTTTCGAGGATCTACTTTAACTATTAATTAACTATTAACTTATTAATTATTGATTGATTAATGACTCCATTAAAAGGAAATGGGAATAGTAGTCTGTGCAATATTCATATAGAATGCTTGCTTTCATAAGAAGAACAAAAATTAGACTTACTCAAAGTAACAAGCTTTCTGTTTTAAATTAGACTACATAGATGTAGTATGGTCTCCAATTCTATTCATTTAAATTACTTTTTTGCGATACATATTCATTATAAAAAAAACTGTTTTTACAATAGATCTATGTCATAGCTTAGAGATCAGTTAAATTTATATACAGTAGAAAACAGCAGAAACATGTACAATTAAACGTATCTCTATAAAATATTAAGTAATGAATTCCATTCCTCAGACTTATTAGTCATAAATTTTTACCGATTTAAGGAATATGATATTATAAATGATTTTTTTGTATCTAGAAATTTTTTAAATCTCGTTTTAATTATAATAAAATCAATAAACCGAAGCATTTGTATAATGATAATGTTAACTTAAATATTATTAAAGAATGTAATGATTTATGAGAATGTGAAATGCAATGAATTAAAAATGTAATATTTTCTTTTATTCTGAAATCTAGGAGTTATAAAAATGATTCAAGTTTTATTTCTCCTTAGTAATTTTTAAGTTTATTTAGTTTAAAACGTTTATTTAATTTTGTTGAAAGGATATAAAAGATTTTGATTTATTCGTTAGAATTTTACTTGTTTGCAATGCAATTTTTGTAAGAATGATTGCTCAGATGATAACAGCAATTACAATTAAGCTGGGCTTATCATGGGGCAATAATTGCTTTCTTGTGTACTGAGATATATGAAGGCCAATTTGGAGCGATCTGTGGCCTTATAGTTTATAATATTTGTACTAACAAAGATTGATTGAATCAATTTTAATACGTAAATTTGGTTGCAGGGATGACCTGGCACTGCTTCGATTCAGCCCTGCAACAAATTCAAGCAACATTGAGTTCCGTGCGAACTTAACTTTATGAATACAAACTTATACTCACTGATTGGACGAGTTGCTCTGGGAATTATTCCTATTCCTCTGATTACCCTGATCAGCACCTCCGTATCTGGGAGGTGACTGCCTCTGATTACCACCGGACTGAGTACCTTGCTCGGAAATTCTCCTTCCAAGACCAGGAGTTGAACTACGACTACCAGTAGTAACTGCTGCACCTCCTGCAGCTGCAGTACTTCCTAGCAACTCGGCTACCGATCCTGAAATCAAAGAAGTCCTAATCAATCCAACATCTACAACTTTTAAAAAGCTAAAATTACGCTAAATAAGTAGGTAAGGCTTAAAGCATGATACAAGGTTAAATAAGAGTAAAATAATTGAGAGGTGATAGTTTTTTACACACACCTCCCCTTTTAGGAGTTGAAATTCTCAATAACTATATCCTAAATATTTTAAAATCAAGTAATCAAATGTAACAAAACACGGAAAATAATAAACAATGAAAAAGTAAACTAGTTCCACAAAACATGTCCAGACTAACATGGCTTAATAAACCACATTTAATAAGAAACTCCTTGGTACAATTATTTAAATTGGCAAAGAAAAAAACATCTTAATTACATTTTAAATTGACTTTTTTTATTATATCTATTAAATATATAGACATAAGCAGTCGAGTGCCTTCTAATTACATTATTATCTACTTATCCCTATAATACTAATATTTGAAGTCGGCCAAATCATTTGAGGAGGCCAAAAACCAACTGGAACCTCTTTTAGGTATCTTAAAAGAGATGATAATTGAAAGTTATATTGCTTTAGTAATGTCTNTTCGCTTGTCGAAAAGCGGCCGTTGTCTTGAACCTTCACACAATTTTACAATTTGACACATTTGTTTACAAAACTTTTTTAATAATTTAGATAGATACACTTATTTTAAAAAAAAAAGAAGCTATATGTTAGAATAATATAAGGAAAATTACAAACAATAAAAGTTATTTATGCACACAAACTTATATATATTTGCAAGCTAGAACATAGCCACGATACAAAAGCATTTCCTAACACATTCAGGAAGGCATGCACTCATTGCTTCATATCAAATATTATATTGCTAGATGGTATGTAACAATCACTAAGAGCTCGGATGCAAAAACATGCCTTGCTTTAGTTTGTTATAATGAATTAATGAGAAGAAAGCAACAATTCCAAGCATTAGCATAATGTCTTAACTGTTAATAAAACTGTAATGATATTTTCCATTTCGAATCAATACTATATGACCAATTTTGTAAGGACAGTAAATGCAATATTATGCATGAGAGAATAAATTAACATTATCTTATGAGAAAGGCTTTAGGGAGGAGTCTATCATAAGAGTTCTATGTAAATTGTTGACTTTTGTTAGTCTAGCCCAGGGATTGGAATTTTTTTTGGAAAGAGTTAGATTGTAAAATAACAGAGCAGTGGACGAAGATAATATACACTCATAGAATCAGAAGAGACCTAACACATATGAATTAGGCTTCTTTCTGACAAAATATCTGGGACATAGTTCTATTTTTTTTAAAAACAAATTTGTATCCCAAAGTTTTAAACTTTGTAGCTACTTTCAGCCAGAACTTTTTTAATTATTAAAGATTTAAATTTAAAAAACAATAGAACCCAGTGGGAGTTTGACGACCTCTTGATGTAAATAATGCTTTGATCGAGTAATATTAGTAAACTAAATTTAAAAGTATTGATATTAGGCATAGTTGTTTGATTGATTTTTGTAAATGAACACATACAATTTTTTTTAAAGTTCTGAGATGAGCTATGACCACAATTTTGGGAAATACTCGTAGTTTTAGTTTTTTGACAAATTTCTCAAAAAGATTAGATTTTACCAAAAATGTACCTCGAAGCACATTTAAATGCCTACAAAAAATGTCAATGGTTTTCTTGATAACTCAAATGGCTTTTCAGGTAACTTTAGTTTAAATAATATTTTCTCTTTTTAAGGAACAAAGTAATTCAACATACATATTGCTCCTCCAGTGGAACAACTTTAATAGTGTCAAAAAAACCTGATGAATAATACAGGGAATATAAACAAGGAACAATGTCAGAAATATAGTTTGTACAGACAGAGTTGTACATCACAAAATCGTAAAAAAAAGATGTATGTTAATTCTAATCAGTTTTTTTGAGTCTACTTTAAAATTGGATTTAATAAAATTACGTCATTGTTCCACTGGAGAAGGAAGATAAAGATTCATAAATTTTAGTGAAGCACAGTATATAAAGATTAATTTCAATAAATTATCAAATAAAAATATCACTTAAGGATACGTTCAATTTGGAGACACCACAAACTAAAGCGATGTTATGTTATTATCAAATTAAATCAGAAATAATAAAAAGGCAAACAATTATTTTTTATTTATTATTTTTTTTTTTAATGCGATACTTACTAGAGTTTAATTCTATGCACAAAAATAAACCTACTGATTAAGAAGTTAAACAAAGTTAGTAAAATCATATATCAGATGAGATTTTTTAAAATAAATATTGATCATATTAAAATAATGCTAATAAATAAATATTAAGTTAAAAAAGTTAATAATAGATAAGATTATAATTAAGTTTAAGTTCCCTTGACACACAGATACCAAAAGTATGAGCAGCTAAGTTCTCTGTCCAATAAACTGCGCTTATAAAGTTTTTAAGGTTATCACTATATTTGTTTAATAGTTAGGTCAGAAAGCTGAGCCAGAGTTTTAAATAAAAAATATCTAGCTTGGATATGAACCAAAGTGTGAAGGCCAGAGAGAGACATCTACCTTAGCATAAGGGTTTTGAGAATGACCTACAAAACCTTAATAACTTATTTATGACTGTTAAAAGAGTAGATACAGTAGAACCTCGCTTACACGACTCTCAATAACACGACAACCTCAATTACAAGTGCAATTTTCAAATCCCCTTGAGATTGCCATAACACATAATGTTAAATTAACCTCTATAACACGACTATTATTATCCAAACAACCTCAATAACACGGATTTTTCCAATTCCCAACGTTACTCAGAACCTCTATAACAAGTTTTGAGAAGTCAACCTCTATAACGCGACTCTATACAGGAATGAGTCGACCTAGAACAACTCTGGACTAGAAAACCCCGCCATTAACCTCAATGACACTACTGATAGCCAAAATAACCTAGATAACACGACCCTCAACAAAAAGAGCACCTCGATAACAAGACTGTTTCCCCAATCCCATTGAGACACTTCTTACCGAGGTTCTACTGTAGTATATCAGGGAGATAGAAATTATATTGAAAATCAAGATAATGACCTGAAAAAAATTGTTAGTGGTTATATGCATGAAGGGAACTTAAATTCAAATAGTTAAAAGCTACCCACACACAAAAAAAATAGCTAAATAATTAGGAAATAACCTCAAGCAAAACTACAACTACTGTCTACAAAGGTTAAACTTCTACAAACCATTTCCAAGCAACTTAAAACAAAGGTTAAAGTGATGTGCATAGAGACTAAAGCTGGAAGTTAAATCGTGCTCAGTTTGTGGATAGAAAACGTACCATTATGTCGCTGTGACTCACTTGTCTGCCTCGTGCGCTGCTGTAGTGGGTTCAGCAGACTGGAGGCTTGCATAGGATTGTATGATGGCTGGGCGCCGGAACCAACTGTCCTTGAAGCAGCATCGCCTGCGCCACTACCAAATGCACCGACAATAGGGTGCTGGAATCCAGCTTGGAATCGTGAACCGCCGGTTGGATTGATGCTTGGTGGTACGGATAACTGAAAAATTTAATAAAACAGAATAAAATATACATCTTTATTGGAAATATAGGACTCCATTTAAAGTAGAGTTGTCTAACATTGATGCAAGGGTAATATTAATAATATTCAATATTAAGCCTTTGACGGCAGAGGTATCACCAGGTGATATCTAGCATTTTCAACTGAGTGGCGGGAGGTATCATTTGGTGATACCGCATGGTTTGAAAAGGCATGCGTTATTGGAGAAAGGGGATAATGGAACTTCTTCAAACGGGTTCTTTCGTTATGCGGCCACCTTAGAGATAGACCCAACATCATTTCACTCGTTTACTCCTGCTATGCTTATGTGCAGAGCCCCTGGATAGACATTAAGGGTGGGAGAGGGGGAAGGTCCTGCAGTCAAAGGGTTAAGACGATATTTTATCACAATGAGCAACTTAGTTGAAGATGAGTGATAAATGCCTAAAAACTGTACGAGGAATTAAGTGTAATGTAGTTGGGGGTGTCTAGTTAACCTTTCTACAATACCTAGCTAACATTTCTATATACTTGCAAGATCCTTAAACGCCCTCCTTTTTTTAAACTAGTACTATTACAGTCTATTCCAAACGAGAGTTAGTGTGTTGATAGCGAGGGAAAGGACAGACTGAAATGTACTACATACTATGTGTATTACATACAACACAAAGACTTCTGCTTGTGTCAAGTTGAAATTTTCGTTATAATAATACTTTGAACAGTTTTTACGAAGTTTTCTCCAAATCGATTTTTAGTACATAAATATTTTATCTTTTTTTAAGTTTAAATCCAAAAGATGAAGATAGTTTTTTCCCATTCTAAAATTTTAATTTGAAGCTTACTTCAATATCTTAGAAGAAATATTATTCTCCCGAAGAATTTTGTAAGCGGATTCAAAAAAAAGGAATAGGTTTTCCAAATTTGAACTAAATCAGTCAACATTTACTTAATTTTTTAAAAAAATTGCAACAAAAAGGCAGACACAGTGCATATTCTTTTATATTTTTAAATTTAGTTGATGAATACAGTTTTAAATAAAGCTAGATGGGTTCATAAATACAATTTCTATGATGTAAAGATTATAATAAATAGGTTCAAGAAATACCCTAACATAACCACATCTAGACACTCAAACATATAATAACTGATAAGATATTTTCCTTATCACAATTCAATTCTTTTTTTTATGGTTATACTTCAATAATAATAACAATATAATGTTCTATATTTATATATGAATTATGGTTTTTGTACTATGTGAATAAAAAAAGAAGATATCGTCCGTAATTTGATTTAATTGGTATAAAATGGATTCCTCGTTAAAGTAAATTGTATTTAAAGGGACACAAAAAATTGGCATTATTTCCGAGAAGGAAGATTGTAGATACATTAGTATGTTGTAAGATAGAAGCTCTTTAAGAGTTATCATAATAGAAATAATTTTAATTGAACTTCGCCCTTAAATTATAGATTACAAAAAAAAAAAAAAAAAAGCATATATAAGCATAGCAAAAAAACAATGTTAACTGACGACTGTTATTATAAAGGTGGGCCTTAGAGTGTAAATTACCAAAAATACATAGATAATATTATCATTCTTGCATTTCTTTTGATTTTCCTTCATAATATTATAAGGTCCTAATAAATTGTTAGTAATGGAGGCATCTTCAGGGTGGTGCATGTTGTTTTTTAATGAAAGACACAATGTGAACTGTATGAGATGGTTGAGAGCTGGAGGTTATATCCACCAGAAAACTATATTATGGAAAAAATTTTTATTTAAGTTATCTAAAACTTGGAAACCTGTTTTTTTTTTTTCACCTTAAGCATACGTAGAACTAAGAATCGACCAACCACCTGAGAGATAATGCTTCTTTCTAGACCTACCTCCTACCCAACACCCAGGTCGGATGATGTAATATTTGATGAAATAAAAAGCAGGTATTACCTGAGGTCTCAGAGAAGGATATAACCTCTAGCTTTTAACTATTACCTACAGTTATAGCTGTTTCTTCCATCAAAAAACTACATACAACACCCTCAAGATGCCTCTAGCCCAACAGGCGAATAGTATATGATCAGAAACATCATATACTATTGCGTACTAAAAATACTATTATGTACTATGACGTTGGGCTTCCAACTTTGAAAGCCTACGCCAATTGTTAATAGTTTGAAAAAAAAAAAAAAAAATGTCTTCTTACTTGTACGATGGCAGGGTCGAATAGTACGGGGGGAGATGGGATAACGCTGATATCTTTGATATCTGTAGCTCTGAAGAGTATATAATCATAAACCTGGGCCTGAGCAGGCACTGGGTGATCAGTAACTCTGTCTTCTGTACCAAATGATCGCACTGTAAATAAAAAAAAGTTAAAAATGAAATAAAGTGAAAAGAAAAAAATTGTCACCGTAAATTAACTTTTATAACACATAAATTGATAGGTAGTAAGGAAAAACTATAAAACAAATTGTCAAATTAAATAAAACAATTCAAACAAATTGGCTTCATTCTAATTGGGCACAATGTCACAAATACATACACGCTCTGTTTTACCTGTACAGGTTTGTCTGTCAGGTATATTACAACATGTATGACTGGCTTCATTCTAATTGGGCACAATGTCACAAATACACTATATGGAGAAGAAGTGTTTTAACTCCCTCTAACTACAGCTAGGTAGGGAAGGGGGGCCATGACCCCTTATCCCTACAGCTCTACCTGAATTCTGCCACAACCAATTTTTTTTCGGAGGGGAGTTTCCCCCTCTTAACTCCAATACCACTGCATTTAGATCTAAATCATATTTAGCCCACCTTGAACCTAAGTTTCCATTCAAGAAAGATTTCCTTAAGGCAGTTTGGAATAGAAAACCGTATTCAATCTTTATTTAAACAACATGGAAACACAATAGGTCATAAATATTCTAGGGAAAGTGGTCATTTCACACCCACTTACCTACTCCTTGCAGAGGAGGGGGATGGTTAATCTTTTATCCCTACTAATCTACTTGACTTCTCCAAAATATTTTTTTTTCTAACTTTATCCTAGATTTGAGTCTAAAGCTCCAATACCAATAGTTATATTCAATAAATAATACAAATAATTTGGGGTGCAACAGCGAAAGGGTGGAAAAACTACATAATAAAGACTGGGGGGGGGGACTAAAAAAAAGGGTGTGTGTTACTTTATCGCCTTCATAAACTGTATTAATTGCATTTTAATTAAGTATCAAATGGTATTTAACAACTGTTTAACCAGTAAAAACTAATTTATATTGAAATCAGTTACAAAAGATGTTTCTTGTATTATAGTCTATTGATATTATAGTCCGAGACAACTCAGACAAACTATCTCAAACACGAGTTTATATTTACTTAGCCAAGTGTTAATATTTATTAATTTTCATAGATACATTTAATTAACATTGAACATTTTATTAAACTAAGAATTAGAAAGTATCGACTGTGAAATAATTAAGTAATATTTTTTGTGGATAGCGTAAAAAAGTTTTAGATAAACTAAAAAATTGTGTTTTTTACTTTTGACTGATCCTCGCTATCCACAAAAAAATATTATATTATTAAACTGTACCATAAAAATAACTTCTCCACAGAGGGGAATCGAACTCAGCCTGTCAGTCTCCGTTTAAAACTAGATATTTCCCAGGGAAATGACATATATCATTACATTAAATGGACTACGTTTTAGAATATTTTTATCAAAATTGTCAGAACGGTTTTCAAGAAATAATTTTTTTCACTTTTTTTTTTTTTAAGTTTTTGGAGGTTGCACCCCAAAATTTGGAGCTAAAATTCATTTGTTCATTTCCTGAATGCCAAATTTTGTCCACAACAACTATTAAGACAAAGGGATATCTACACTACTATAGTTAGAAGAGGATGTTTTTAAGTCCAAAGAAGTAAGGACAAAGTTCTTTCTCCTGTTTTTAAACTATGGTCTAACTACAGTCAGACCTCCTTATAACGAACTTTCTTCTTTACAGCGAAAATCTCTATGTAACGAATTTCCCACGGATTCTCTATACTAAGTGATTCTATAGTAAAATATAACGAAATTCTATGTAATATTCGTTATATATTCTATATAACAAAATTACTATACAACAAATTTTTTTTTCTGTAACAATCAAGTTCTTTGTATGGAGGTCCGACTGAATTTTTCTATTATCATAAAGCAAAAACTAAGTTTCCGACATTATTAAAGCTAGTGTATACTTAGAAACCAAATTTTTGCTTGCCCACCATATTTTTTTATTATTTTCCCCTTGACCAATTAAAAGGAACGGACATATGGAAGCTTCTAATGTTTCTTTTGAAACCATGTTGGACTCTTTTGTTTCTTTTGAAACAATGTCCAGAAAAAATTGTCAAAATATTTTTTCAGAACAAAATTCTTAAGTGTATACTAGACTTTAGTATGTAAAAAGGAACAACATCGAGCAAAATAACAAGTTTATTGTTAATAAAAAAAGAAACAATACACCTAATAATAAAAATGGTAAACCACAAAAGTTTTATCAGTGCAGATTTACCTTAATAAATATTAAGTAAACATTTTATTTAAACTCAAGATTAAGCATTTTTAATATACTAAGACTCAGTAGGCAGGATGTTTAATAAATTATTGGATTTTAGCGACATCAGTAAATATGTTTCATACAAGATGGCCATTTAACATGTTTTTGGAGTCAGTTAAAAGTGATTTAACAGCTATTACACAACTACAAGTATAATTTGTTTAAAATCCAGTTAAAATAATTTAAAACAAGTTAAAAATTGTTTTAAAGGTTTAATAGCATGAAATAAAAAGAGTATACACTTTATTTAAAGGGTCGATATCTTTAGGTGACCATTCATAGTCAATTTATGTCTAAGTTTTCATTATAATATTTAAAGGATTACTGGATATAGTATTAATTCATTGCAGGATTAAAGCAGATCGATATTAAAATCGGAGTGTCAAAGGTTATAAAATTAATAGTGAGCATAAAAGTGCAAAGATCAAAAACAAATAGTTCAAAGGTTCCATAAAAAAACATTGACCTAACATACATAACTCTACAATATACTTTGACCTCAAAAAACGTGCTTTAAATAATCTTAAAAACGAGAACAAAATGCTTTTAATAAAAATCTATTAAGGATTTATTTAAATAAGATAAATATGTAATTGATATGAAAAGCGAATTTTTGCGCAAAATGGAAAAAAAATTAATATATACAAATGATTTAAACGAAATGGAAAAGCTGTTTGAACTATTGAATATGTATTTTAATTAATAGGGGAAAAACCTTTGAAAATTGGGGTGAAATATGGATTATATTTTGTTAAGAAAAGATGTGAATTAGGAATTATAATTAAAAAAAATGTGGAAGAAAAAAAAATGTTGTAATTAATTAGAAAGGTCAAATAATAAGTGAAAAGATTTGGTAATTACGATTCAAGTTATAATTCGCATTATGCACTAAATTTACGAGTCAATTTCAAATAAGTTGAATTACATTATTCTTTTCGATGAAATAATTGATTAACTTGTTATTTTTTAAAAAGAAAAAAACCATTTTAGAATAAAAAAAACTCTTACCGTTAGCTAAGGCGATTGTACAATCTTGTGGGTCGACGGTGAACAGCTTCCCTTCATATCGAATGTCCGCTTTAGATATTAAACTTATTTTACTGCCCAACTCGGGCATATCATTCGAGCCCATCGTTAAATAAAGTCAGTAAAAGAAACCTTCGAGAGAAAGTACGGCGAAATAAACTTAATTTTGAAAAAAAAAACAAAGATGTTTGTAATGACTATAAAACAAAAGAGGGACAATATGAGGAGTACCTGACCAAGACGACCACACGTCAGAGAGAGCAGTGCGTAAAATGGCGACTGAGCTGAGAGCTCGAGCAAGAGAAAAGCAACCAAAGGAGCTCCATATGCACCAACATAACAAAATTTAAATTAAACAAAAACATTATATTTTATCACATATTACACTTTAATATCATTAATAAAATCAAAAAAATAATACTTTTTTAATTAAATATCTTCAAATAAACATAAATTAAAGTATTTCAATCAATTTTATAAAGATAGTAATACAATTTTAAGTCAAACAGAACAATGCTTGATACGTAATATCAAAATCGAAAATCCACCAATAACAGTTCTTCATTCTGAATACGTATGAATCTTATTGGTCCGTATTTCAAAATGGTGGTACAACGTAAGTACTCTATTTAGTTTAAAAAACTATTCAAAAATATGAATACATTTTTATACCATTTTCGTTATAATTTATAATCTGTATAGTATTAAAAAAATATAATAAAAAAATCATTTTTTTTTATAATTGACATTTCAAAGAATGTTGTATTAAAATATTTAATGCATAAATGACATTGTTGAATTTTCTCGTGGTCGCCCTGATTTAATCATATGGCAGGTTTTTTGTCAGTTTTCGTTTTCCTTTCCCGAAAATGGCAGCCACTGTGGGAAGGATTTGCGGTTCCAAATTATTTTCTAGGATAAGTAGTAGTAATTTTAATAATCAGGTGTGTTACTTATTTGTTTGACTATTTGACGAATATATTCATTGTAAAATTATCTTAATGGTTTTATCGTGTTTTAAGTCATTTGCAATGGGAACCTCTATTTTTAACCTCGCCAAATTGTTTCAGACGTTCCTTGCGAAAAATCATTTAATTTTTGTTCTATTTATCACCCATTTTTTATCATTATTTTAACGCTTTATTTGGCGATTTATATTCAAAAGCTATTACCTGATAATCATTCCGATAAAGATGTAATGTGTGTGTCAATTTTTTTCTTTTGTAGATTTCTTCGATATCTACGGCCAAAGGATGGTCTCGCGGGAGAAAGGCAGTAAGTCTATTTATTTATTATATTCTATTATTAATGAATCTATTTAATTTGTTGAACGCATTTAATAGAAATGTATAATTTAAAAGTCAATCGTTCTTTAATTGAGTACTAATAGATAATTTGAAGGCGAGGTACATTACCTACCTTCATTAATTTAACTCCACTTCAAATTTAAGTACCTTTATATTGAGGAATAATCCGCAATTAATTTTTTATTAATGATTAAATATGCTATTAACTAATTTTGCTAAACTGTTTAATTTGAATGTACATTGATGCAAATTAAATAGATTCACGTTATCAAATCCACATATTGACTTGGATATTCTGTCCACTGGGTATTTATTTAGCATAATTTCAGAATAATTTGTTACTTTAGAAAGTTCTATTTTTAAAAAAGTAATTAATTACACTTAAATTTTAAAAAAATGTTTTTAATTATGATTTTAATCTTAATCTAACCTTTTAATTGATGGGTAACCTTTTTTTCTCTTATGTAACCTCTTTTTCTCTACTGTGGTACGTTTTTGACATTGCTTCTGTTTTTTTTTGTTTTTTTCTTTCTAAAATTATTTATTTACCAACATTATTTGTTAATGATAATCGACTTTTTTAAATATCTAGTTTATTATGACATTCTTTAATACATTAGTTTATTCAGGGTCATGCTATCATTAGTTTAGAGCTAGTCAAATCTGCAGTGATCAATACAGTTGAGAATCGCTTGGCGGGACAATATCGCTTGTTATGTACACTTAAGAGATTATACCACCTTTGTTCTGACATTACAGGGATTTACTACGTTTCCATGTGTTAAAATAGGGATTGAATCCGTATCCAATGCCAAATAAAAAACAAACTTTTTCTTGGTTACTTTTTTTAAAGGTAATAATAATTTTGTAACCTTCACCTTTTATAGCCACGTTCTTTATTACGTATTTTGACAGATTTGACAACAGTTTCTACTGAAATACGCTTGGTGCACTCACACCCACGCTCTGGGTTTCTCGGTGTTTCCATGCAACTAGATCCAGATACGATCCCAGAATTTAGTGAATCGTCGGGATCAGGATCGTAACTGTTTAATCCGTTTTGAATCTAGTTTTCCATGGACACTTTGGATCTAAAAAAATGTATTCTATCCGTATTCAATCTGTGTCTAAACATCATGGAAACGTTGTAACAGTCGAGAATCGCTTGGTGGCACAATCTCGCTTGATGTACACTTTATTATACCCCCTTTGTCCAGACATTACAGGGATTATATCCAAAATGTTTACTAGGTTAGTAGTATTGATTTATTACAATAAAAAAAACCTATATCATAACCATAAGAAGGAGGTGGGAAGTGGTTAGAAGACTGCAGGAGCTATAAAGAAAAAAAAATGAAATTTCAACACCCAGTAGATAGGTAACGAAGCGTTTGCGAATCTATGTTTACATGGAATTTTAGAAATGATTTTTAGGAACACCCCGTGCACACATTTAACCCACCATTTTCTGTTTAAATATTTATTATCATATGATGGAATTCCTTTTTAAATTTACTGGTTAGTGTAGTTCTATTTGGTTGTGTTTTGTTTTCAGTTTATGACGAGCCTTGGCCTGTTTACTGGCAGTGCAGGAGTTTTAATCTACGCCCTGGAGAAAAGCTTCCACCAAGCCGCTGATTTGGAGCTACATGCTCCTAAGTATCCATGGAGTCACAAGGGATACTTCCAGGCTCTTGATCACGCCAGGTAAGTCTGATTCATCCCATAATCACATCTGTCATATTATTCGTTCTGTACGATCATTAAGTTTTAGAAGTTACTGTGGTATAATATCAATTGCATGATTCTTCATGAGGTAGGTGAGATTTTAAGTTTCAATATCAGATAGCTTAGAGCTGCAGGAGGTAATATCTTATGTCTTTTAATAATTAATTTTTTAAAGTATTAAAGGATTCATTGCAATGTAAGTGATAAAGTATAAACAAGTATTTATTATGGAAAAGTTTTTTATTATTTTCTTAATTTTTATCGGCAGAGGTTTAGTACAATAACAAAACGTCATGAGATTATCCGAAAAAGATAGTATTAGAGAAGCCGAAACCAGTCAATTGCCTTAAATAAAATCATTCTATGTAAAGACGGTGGTTGGATATTGAACTATTATTATGAGTCGCTATCACATATTGGAGCAAAAAACAGTCAATTATTGGAAGTATTATCATATTACACTAGAATCTTGATTATCCGTGATTCACTGTCTTTCTCGTTTTAGCTGTTAGGCACATCTGCCATATGCACCCCCTTTTTTTGGGCTTAACAGTTTCCCCCAACCTATTCAGGGAAGGCACTATTGGTCAATTATTAAGCTCATAAAAGTAGCTTGATGAGCCGAGAAATTTTTACTCAATACTTTGACCAAGTTTATTTGCGCCCCTTAAATAAATAAATAAACAAATAACGAGTCTTTTTTCTAGCCTTACAATTTTCATCTTTATTGCTTAACCATCTTTTCAATTATCCGTCAAGGCTCCGGTACCATGCTTTACCATTAATCGTGGTTCTACAGTATATTTAAAAGTGTGGGGGTTACCCAAAGATATCTCTTCTTGAGTCAACACAGTTGATTCGTCATATTCATCGATCTTTTGGAATGGGTTTACCCTTTTTCTCTGCTTATCCTCTAGTTTTACTTACAAAGAAAATTTTTAGAAAAGTTAATAGTTGTAGTAGTTTTGGAATTTTTATGTTTTACCGCCTTTTTTTTCTTTTGTATATTTCATATTTTTGGCAACACCTGTGAGTTGTTAGAAAAACCATGTTCTTATATTCGAAGAGAGTCTCTTATGTTATGCGCGTCTGCTTATGTTTGCTTTCTCTGTTTTATGATCTTGTTCTCTATTATTATACTATTTTACAAACTTTTTCTACAGTCTGTGCCAAACGAGAGTTAGTGTGTTGACAGTATGGGAAAAACCAGCAAATGGGGTGGGGAGCCAATAAGAGCTCAAGATTTGCTCTCTGGATAACCATATAAGAAGGTAAATGTAGAGGCTTTATTTTTTTCCCTCAGAGTTTGGCCAATATGTGTGTCATTCAATTTCCCACGCTGCCAATGCACTAACTCTCGTTTGGGATGGACTGTAGTCTTTGTTATTTTTGTGTTTCCCATTAGATATGTTTTTGGGCGGGAGTCAACCAAAATTTTCCGAAAACTGTCGTGCTCTGGTTGTACTTTTAAAAAAAAGAAGAAAAAAAAAAAATACTACCAGAAATGTTTGAGCTTACAGAAGATAGCTACTATATTTTGTCAATATTTTGCTGTTTATTTTTAGTAAATCAACAAAACATTTGATTATTACAGGATGTGGTTTTGGCCTCTTTACACTTCTATTCAATATTATGAATATTTTGTAACTTGCCTAATCTTTTATAGATTTGAATTATCACAAGATATGCCAATGTTTATGTCTATGTCTCATTGACTATTCGAATTCCTTAACCTAAATACCTCTTATATTTATAAGAAATCACTTCGTTTTAATTTATTCATTTGTCAGATTGTCATTAAACCAAACCACATGTCTTTACTGGTTTGAACTAACGAATGATTGTAAACAAAAATAAAAGTACCGATAAGTGTAACAGATATCAAAACAAAGTTTGTTTTTTTAATATTTGATTTTTTCTTTCTTCTTTTTTTTTTTCTCAGGTTCTCAATGAGCCCTACTGAACTATTTTGATTTATGAGATTCATTAAGAGTAAAAGACAAACAAGTAAGCTCTTTATCATGGCATATATATAAAACCCCAATTTAAGATAAATAAATATGACTTCAGTTTGAAATGAAAATCAATTCTTTATAATAAATAAATTATTTTTACTATTACGTTGGCTTCCGCGGTTGGAATCAATATGAAGGTTCTACATCTTCCGGTGGTGACCGCTTCCCTATCAAATTTTTGCGCCACCACAATACTTTCTCTATATTATTAGAAAGTAAAAAATAGCAATTTTTCGAGAGGTTTAAAGTAAACTCTTTTAAGAAACTCAGTTGAGATCCTAAGTTTTTAAAATAAGTGTAGTCTAATAATAAGTATAGTTTTAATTCTTTAAGAGATGAGGCATGTTCCACTCTAATAATGTGTATAAGTGAGACATTTTTGTTCTTTAACTTATGACAATTTGATTGACTCACAAAAAAAATCTTATGATATTAAAAGCTGCTCTCATAAAGGATATCACGTTTGGTTATTTATTACGTCTTTTTTTTCTCTTGCTTTAATTATTGAATATTTAACTAATAAACTACTGATTTATTTTAGTTCTGAAGGGATATTTATCTATATTTAATCCTGTCATGGAGTTTTACACCAAAAAAAAGTGCTGAAACTTTGGGAACAAAATTATTTTACTTTTTTATTAACTTATTTTGTGTTATTTGTTTATAGTATTAGACGAGGATACGAAGTTTACAAAAATGTGTGTGCTGCCTGCCACAGTATGCAATATGTCTGCTACAGGAACTTAGTCGGAGTGAGCCATACTGAAGCAGAAGCTAAGGCTGAAGCCGAAGAACAGCTAGTAAGTATAGATCTAAGTCGTTGGCTTTTTTGGGAGTTGGAGTCATAATGTAGTTTTAGGTCTGGTAGCATCCACGTCACAAAGGGTGGTGCGTCCTTAGATATGTTGCTTCTTCGACTAGAAGCTTATACAGGAGCGTCCTGTTAGAACTGACGCTTGGACACAGTTGAAGCAGTATCTAGTATAAAGAGCGAAATATCAGGAATCACACCATTTGTGACGAAGTCCCCTACCGGAAGACCAAGTTGACTTGGATACCCCACTTACACAATCCATGTAACGTCAAAGTAGAATCAAAGCTGGCTTGGTCCAAGTATTCTTGGATCGTGTAAACATGGCTTTAGTTATAAGTTTCTTGTTTATTTCTGTTATAGATCGAGGATGGACCTAATGATGAAGGTAAAATGTTCAAGAGGCCAGGTAAACTATCTGATCACTTCCCATCTCCCTATCCTAATGAGGAAGCTGCCAGAGCCGCTAACAATGGTGCTTATCCACCTGACTTAACTTACATCACTCCAGGCAGACATGGAGAAGAGGTAAAATTTCATTTTTTTCACTCTGATTCATCCTTATTGATGAATTAACAGTTGGTCAGCTGTCATTTCATCTTTTTAACACTCACTTTAGTCTATATTATCTTCTGGTTTTTAAATAGATGGTACTTTTACTTTAGAATTATCTTGAGGGTCTGAATTTTTAACCTCAAACGGGAGCAAGGTCTCGATCTGCATCCACCACTTTTTATTGTACTCTACCAATATTTTAGAGTTTAGATAGCCAATTAGAGATTGTTTTCCGAGCCCAAACCTGGTGGTGCTAACACTAACGAGCAACTCCCCATTTGTTTAAGCAATGCATGCAAACATTGAGCAGGAGGCCTAGTCCGGTAAATGAACTTAGATTTTTGTGGTCACCTATCCAAGTAGTGACCACACCCGACGCTGCTTAACCTGGTTGATATAAAAACCAACCACTCTCTCCTAAGAAGAGCTACAACCACTTTTTTTTAATTACAGCATTATTCTGAATAACAATTATTATTGTTTTCTTTTTAGGATTACATCTTCAGCATCCTGACAGGATACTGTGACCCACCAGCTGGTGTGGTGCTTAGAGAGGGACAGTATTACAATCCTTACTTCACTGGTGGAGCTATCAGTATGGCTCAAGCACTTTATAACGAGGTAAAATAATCTTTTATATTATCGAGTAGAGTCCCGACGACAACGACGCACCTCTAAATGATTTATAACGTTAAAAATTGATGTGCCATAAGCTGGGATCGAACCCGGGGCTACTGGATGTAAGTCAGGAACTACACCATTTGCGCCAAAGCTATGTAACGAATATAGGAGCACAAAACTTCCTATTTAAATGTTTTAATTATAACTGCATAAAACTTACTATGTATTTAAACAGTAAATATCTCTTTAAATATCTATTTTAATTATAATTAATTATCTCTCAGCTCTTTTTCTCAACCATATTTATTATTCTGCCCGTTACCGCGGGCCTAACGGCTAGTTAAACATAATTAAACAAATATAATATGTTGTTTTTCTTTTTTTCTGGTGATACCTGTGTTTTAAAGGACAGAAGTTTAAATTTTTGTTGACAATACTAGAAGCATCTTTTGTAAACTGACAATAGGAGATATGAACTGCTCACTTATACTACCTTGCTTAAGCCAAGGTTTCATCTCGATTTCTTGGGTTTAACCACCTCTTACCTCTGTCTGGGTAATCCTTTTGCAGAGTGATCCAATGATTGAGTGTGCACTTTGTCAAGGCAGTGATATTAAGATTTGTCAAGTCTCCTCTTGTTTACTACGTCGCAAACACATCAATCTGAGGATTCTATGTTTAGGAAAGGATAAATCCATTACGTCAATTAAAATTTCCCTGCTTTTTTCTCGATTTTGATAGCTTTCCAATTAAAAATTGTTATGTTTATTTCAGATCATTGAATACTCTGATGGAACTCCAGCTTCTCAGAGTCAGCTGGCTAAGGATATCTGTACTTTCCTGAAATGGACATCTGAACCAGAGCACGACACCAGAAAGCAAATGGCTATTAAGGTATTTATTTTATTTTTCTTCCGTTTTAGTTCAAGAGTGTTTTTGTCATCATCTAATGATGATTTTTAGGTGGGACATTTCTCACCGCAGAGAATTGAACCTAGATTCATGATTTATTTTATCATGTTTTCTACTTTTTTGTTTAAAAGAGCGTTTATAGTTAACAACTCTCCAAGAGCAAATCTAATCATTGAATAGATTTTTTTTTATTATTTATTTATTTTTAAAAAAACTTTTGCTTTGTTTCAGGTAATTTTCATATTCACTCTGTTCTCCGCAGTTGCAATTTACTGGAAGAGGCACAAGTGGAGTTCACTCAAGTCCCGTAAGATTATGTTCAAGCCACCAGAGAAGTAGATAAAGCCATAAAAAAGTAACCATAATACACTCCACGCAAAAAAAAAAGAAACGTAGTTAAACAAACGAAATAAGAGGAAAAATTTGGAAACTGACAAACTATTCTTTTCGGGGATTTTTCATAATTATTATTATTTTTTTTTTTTAAATATTACCACTCTAGATTGAAATTGATAACTCGATGTTTATGTACATATTGTTCGCTCTCCTCAATGTAGTTTTTAACCATAAATAATTTATTGTACATTTTATTATGTGTTTGCAATTTATTTTCTCCGTTCCTATGTTTACCAATTTTTTCCACCTCTGCCTTCTCCCACACTATTTTTGTCTTCAATTTAATTAAAACAATTGACACTCTAAATTATTGATATTTCTAGTAGCAACGAAACAGCAATATTAAAAACTATGTTGGGTCTATAATGGAAATGTAATTATTTAAAGTATATAGTCAAATAAATTTTTATTAATAAATTGTACATTATGTAGTTTATTTGTTTTGTTTGCTCTTCTTTATTTTCTTTTCTTTTATTTATTTTTTTTCTTTTTGCTTTTTATGATTTTTATTAACTTAAATATTGCCCGGCTGCTTGGATTTTATTAATGAAGGGTAGGAAAATTAATCATTCATTTTTAAATGTTGCAGCCAATGTTAATATATAAAAACTTATTACTGAGTAATAAAAAAATATTTGTTGTATATTGTTGAATTGTAATTTTCTTTGTTTTTTTGTGGAAAAGCAAATAAAAATACACAAATGAATTATTGTCTAATTGGAAATAATTCGATGTTGGAAAACTTTGGGCTTTTTTATTAATTTTTATTTTTTTTACCTCTACCTTAATTAAACGGCAATTACCTATTGGTATAGCTTCGTTTAGAAAGAGCTAAAAGTGTTATGTTATGTACCCTGAGGAATTTTAAAAACCTGATATTGTAATTTTTAAAAAATATATTCCAATTTAAAAGTAAATTAACTCAGACCCAACAAACCGTGTTACACTGATTTTCTGTTTCTTTATGGCATCGTTAAGTTCACTTTTTACTGGTCTTATATTACTTTGCTTTGTAAGTTTCATCGCACATTTCCTTTACCCCTAATTTTGAACTACTTCCCGTCATTCAATCTTCTCCAAATTTTGCACGTAGAAACAACTAAAACTAAGGTAAAGAATACAGAAACCAAAATAATAATAATAATAAAACAAAATGGCGCCATATTTCTTTGCTTTTTAAGTTTCATCGCACACCTATTACCCCAATTTTTAACTACTTCCCGTCATTCAATCTTCTCCAAATTTGCACATAGAAACAACTAAGGTGAAGAATACAGAAACCAAAAAAAAAAAAAAAAAAAATTGTACATAAGACCAGTTTTCAAAAATGGAATTTTTATATTAATTATTATCTTTAAAGAAATATGCTTTTAATTGAGTAAGTTGTAGCAATAGTGTTCTTAACCTCCTCAATATACATACTATATTACTGGTAAATTTTCTATACCTATGTTACAAAAGAATGGCAAAAAAATAGTCTCAGATAAAAATATACTAATATGAAAAATTGGTCCGATAAATCATACAAACTTTCTCATAGAGATATCGACTCTATGTTTAAATCCAATTTTAAAAGATTTCTTTTTAAACATATTTAAAAAAATATGTCAACAGGTGTTTTCTTTATTTTCAACAAAATCTGATTTGTTTTCAGCAATATCTCGGAAACTAAATCTTTACCGAGAAAATGACATGCAGTAAACACTTTTTTGTTGTTAAGATCATTGGAATCATTTTTCACTTTTAGCAGGGTAGCACCCTCGAATTTTTAGCTAAATTTCATTTCTTGATTTCGTCTTGGGGTATGATTGGTCTGTGTTGCCGCTTTATGTCATGAATGTGGAAATTTTCATATTTAACAGTGTTTTTAGCTAGTTTTGACTTCTTGTTTGTAAGCTAATCATAATGTTCAACAAATAACAATTAGAAATATAACAAATAGAACTGCTGAATTATGTGGTATAATTAACTTATCTCAAAAAAATTGGAATTCATCTATTTTTCTGGATAAGAGGGACAATTAATGCCAGATTCAATCGAAATCACAGATGCCATAGGTAAATTTAAAAAAAAAAACAAACAAAAAAAAAAAAACTGATGAACTCAAAATGTGTAAATCCATCAAAATTAATTTTGGAGCTATCACAATACTTTCTCCAGGCCACTATTGGACCAAACTCATGGCTGGTTAAACCAAATTTGACTTTTTATAAAAACGTTTAAGAAATTCACATTTTTATTAATTTAATATCCTCATAGCGATATAATGTCTATTGTTTAAATAACTAACAGACAAATATCTTGATGAAACAGTGGTACCTTTTTGTATTTTATGTACCTTACCTACTACATCAGAAAAGTCACTGACAGGGGTGTCGTTTGTGGATGTGGAGTCACTCCTACCTGATTAGGTGGTTGAAACCAGTTAATAGGGCTTCTACTGAGTATATAAGAAAGAAAAGGGCTATCCAACTCCAGTATTCTAGAGGTGTAAGATCACTAGCGCTGCTCGAGAATTTGGCGGTTAAAATTGTAAACTACTTATGATCTTTTGACATTCCTCGAATTCTAAGATATAAACAAATACTGGTTGTCAGACATTTGTACTATTTTGTAAATAAAGAAAAGAAAAACAAAACGAGCCACTGTGGCTGTAAGAGATGCACCATTGCTTCGAGTGCAAGAGATCTCAAGTTCGAATCCAGCAAACTACCAAATTAATTTATTTCTTTATTAAGATTCAGTTACAATTTTAGCCGCCACATTGCTCGACCAGCAGTAGTAGTCTAACACAGGTAGATAATGATCACTGGTGGAAACCAAGCACTGACATTTGGAAATAGTTTGAGTTCTAGTGATGACACATGTTTCACACTCATGCATGACTACTTTGAGAGATGTGTGACAGATCTCTTACACTCTATTAACTTCATGTTTTGTTAAAATATTAGGTATCAGACCCTTATCCTTGGTGAAACATGTAATTTGGGGATTACAGTCTGTGCCAAACGATAGTTACTGCGTTAACAGCGTGGGAAAAACTAGCAAATGGGGTGGGGAGCCAATGAGAGCTTAAGATTTGCCCTCTGGATAATCATATAAGAAGGTAAATGTAGTGGCTTTATTTTTTCCCTCAGAGGTTGGCCAATCTATGTGTCACTCGATTTCCCACACTGTCAGCACTAACTCTCGTTTGTCACAGATTGTAATAGGGTTTTTAATAAGCAGTGAGGATATTGGTTTTGCAATCTTTAAAATTAATATTGTGAACAGTGCACAATCTTTTTATCAGGATCAAGACTGATTCTATTAAACGCAGTAAGAATACAAAAGAAGTATGCTGGTTTTATTCTTTCTACTGAGACAACCTTCTGCTTTCTGGCAACAATGGTTGTTTTTGTCTTTTGACCTTGGTGTTTGAGGAGGTAAGAGCCAGAATATGATTGATAAAGCTATTTTATGACTTCACTTTACAATTTTCAGTTAGATGCAAAGTTTCACACACAAAAAAATACTCTTTAGGGTCACCATTTTGGAGAGCTTAGAATCTAAGAAAAATAGTGAACTATCTTAAGTTATTTTAAAACAAGTTATAATTACGACAGATGAAATTATTCTTTAGTGTAGCTTAGATGGCTAGAGTGTCTTTACTGGAAATAAAGGAGGTCGTGGTTAGAGTCCCGGCGCTGTAGTCTATTTTTCTTTGTCTGTCTCCCGCTGTAAATTATAATTTGAATTAAATGAAAGTGTAAACTTTCCGTAGTATGAATACTACCAAAAACTTAAAAATTTAATGTCAATTGAAATTAAATTACAATCATTATTAACAATGGGAGACGGACAGAGAAAAATAGACTCCAGCGCCGGTACTCCGCGCTAAACCGGGCCTTCCGCATTTCCGGAAAATGTGGAAGGCCTGGGTTCGAGTCCCGGCGCTGGAGTCTATTTTTCTCTGTCTGTCTCCCATTGTTAATAATGATTATAATTTAATTTAAATTGATATTTAAACTTTCCGTAGTATGAAGACTACCAAAAACTTAAAAAATTAAATTTAATGTCTTAAGTCATATTCAGATTTAACTTTAGAGAGCCAGCGTGGCATTGTGAGTTAAACCACGTCTGCTCGGCCATCACTGAATCATGAGTGGAACGAGATGGAGTTCCTCACCGTGACGCTCTGATTTATATGGCTCTCTATAATTTATATTGATCACATCATAATACTCGCTTTGGCGGTACAATGTACAAATGTATAATGTGTGAAGTGGCTGGAATTCTCTTCCACGGGGCGTAAAAAGGGATTAAAAGATTGCCTAATTGCAAGGTTCGAACAAGTGGTTCGTCCTACCCGTTCTAGTAGGAAGTTCTATATTCAGATTAAGACTGGTTTCATTATCTAAGGTAAACAATACAAAAGAAAATGTCTAGTGGCATTACTGATGGTTACCATGTAAAAAGTTAATGAATAAACTAAAGTTAGAAGAAGCTTGGTGGCCCGCTACATCTTTAGTATGTATAAGGACAAATCTCTGTACAAGGGATCTTGCCAAGACTATACCATTAATATGCCACCGTGTAGGGGACGGTGGAAGAACAAAATGAGCCCAAGAATGAGGGAGGTTGTTAAGGTTATTGCTCTTCCTTGCTAGTGCTATGGGCGCTCAGTCCCCGGTTCGTGGTATATAACTTATTCAGGACATAATAGTAAGCCCTTTTTTATTCCTCCTCAAGGCATCAGATCAAGCCCAAAAAGTGGTGAGTTAGAGTGGTTAGGTACAAACGACATGAATATACGAGAATAGACAGTACATAAGGATTTTAGGATAGAGAAAATTTAGAAAATATTTAGGATAAAATAAAAATTTCCTGAATGCAGGTGAAAATAAGAGTCTTCAAGATTCTTCATTTGTCGTCTTGAGCCTTTTAAATTCACAATGAAACGATTGACTAATTTTATCAAAAAAATATAATTGTCTTGGACCCTTATCTTAGCATGCAAGGTGTGAGGCCATAGTTTTTTATTCATCATACAACTGAAAAAGGATCTCTAGGTATAATACTAACAGTAATCTCATAGCCTAGATTGAGCTCATAATGGGTCAGATCAGATCTTATCACATGACTTTTATTACTATTGCGTTGTCATAAAGGGTGACACAGGATTGGTGGTGTAATCTAGTTTAAGACTGTCCTTTAAGTGTTTTAGCAGGGACATATTTTTTTTTAAATTAAATATCTGTTTACTTATTTGAAAGTAGAGCTGCTACAAAGGACTTCTATCTGACTCAAATTTGGACCTTATTCTTTTGTTCTTTCTTTCACCATGGTTTTATTCCAAAACTGTCCTGGCCTACCAGGTTTCCGTTCCCCCTTGTGGATTCCAATAAAGAATTTAAATTAATAAAAGTGGTAACCTTAAAGAACTAGAGTTAACTTGTGATCCCTCAGATCAAAAAGCACATAAAGAATGAGGTCTAATGTCCAAATATATAGCAGAACATGTGTATCCTTACAAAAATAATGAGGCTAATTCGGATTGTACGTGACCCAGAAATTTTTTTCGAGTTGCACCTCTACCTGGTTTATATACAGGAGGGTTGTTTTTCTTCAGAAAATGAGCAGAGCACCGCGTAGCGGCTATTAAAAATTCAAATGTACACAAAATTAATGTTTTTAATTTAATATACAGGATTTTATCACCTAACCTCCAAGGTTAGGTCACGTACAATCTGAATTTACCAAATAATGAAAACAAATTAAAAAGAGTTCCCTTAGGCCCTCTGCAGTTTAAAATGTAATTTCTTATTTCTATCCCTCTGTTGTTGTTTTTTTTTATTATAATTTAAAATTTGAGTCTTACCTTTCAAATGGTGTGTGAATCAGGCAATCTCAACAGCTTACTCAAGTTTATGTGTAGTAAGCCTGTCAATCCTGAGAAAATAATTTAACTATCGCCCTAACTTTGGTAATTATTATATTATTAAATGGATAACTCAGCAAAAACTTTTACTTTGTGTAAAAATAAAAAAGGAGCCAAACTTTTTTTTTTTTGTAATAGAGAGAAAACTTGAAAGAAGCAGTGTTGCACTTTTTTTCTTTTGTTTGTTTTATATCATACAGCAGAAGCTAAATCTTTACATTGGCCTTAATTTAAAATTTATGTATGTGTTTATTTTATTCTTCTACTTAAACTAATTAAATAATTAATACTACTTTAAATGAATTCTTTATTTAAAAAATTACTATGTATACATAAATTTCATGCAACAATGTTGCATAAATTAAATTTTTATGTATAAGCTATGATTACAGTAGAACAATAATTAAATTTTTTAACAAAATTAAAATGATTTATATTAAATGTATTTGATTAAATATATTGATAATTATTTAGATGGATGCAATATTTTCTTTCTCATTATGATATTTTAGAATTATTAAACATTACAGCGCAGGTTTCTTAAGTTGGTATAATTGCTATCATCAGCATTTTTTTCCCTCCAATATGTCCAGTTATTACTTTCTATGCATTAGTTAATATTTTTATTTATAGTTGTAATAAACTATATATATTTCATTTTTTTAAAGTTTTAAAAAGTTATTTTTAAATTAATTGAATAAAAAAACCCTGAAGATATGAAAATTATGAAGTAGGTCATAGGACTATGATGAGATAATGAGGTATTTATTTAATTTTAAGTCTATTTTATCAATTTAAAGCATAAGCACCTATGAAGTTCTGAATATTTATTTTAGTTTGGATATTGATAGGTGACATAATATCTTAACATTTTTTTTTCTTACTTAATAGACTTGAGCTTTGAAATTTGAGAGTAGAATATTGAAGGGGATCTAAACTCAATCAAATTGAGAGGGTTATGAGCCGATGAACAAGAAAAAAAGGTCTATTTGTCTTTGATTATGTTATTTTTGGTTTAAAGTTAATGTGTTTTTGTCCGATACATTGACATCTCAATCCTAGTAGACAGCTTTTGCTGGTTCATCTTAAAATATTATCTAAATATCCCCTTACTCTGATTTATATGACTTTATTTGTAATGGACGTCACGGAGTTGGTATATCAGCTCCATCAAGAGTATAAACTATATTATTAACAGTTCAGCGATGCTGTATTTACTAGGAATGAGGTAGATTAGCAATATATCTGATTACTTTCAACTCCAGGAGTGTAGGTTAGAAATTGTTCAGGCTATTATTACTAGGTGTTGACGCTGTATGTTCAGATTTAACAGCAATTTAAACAAAGAATGTTCCAATAATAATATGTACCTTACCTTAATTTTTAGCAAAGCAGGATCTGGGCTGCCCAGGGAATCTGGAAAAAGAATACAGACAAGAAGACATGTCCAGAGAGGTCGTGGAAGTTGCCCAGGATAACGAGTCAAAGAGAAATCTTGTTGGTGCCCTAAGTTCCAATAAAGGAAATAAGTATTTTTTTAAGTAAGCTTCCTTAAATTTACAGCAGTATTAGTTAAAGAGGTAAGCCATAGGAGAGAGTTGTTGACTTTCAATCAGTCAAGTCAAGCAGCATCGGGCGTAGTCAGTAAATGGATGGGTGTCCTCTTGACCATAAAGCTCTGGGCTAAGTTCCCGGACCAGGCCCCTCGCTCAATATAATATCTGCTCTAAAGAGTAGCACCACCAGGTTTCCACATAGAGACCATGATCAGCACTCGGATCGATATGTTATCGAAATGTGGAGACATGGTTAATAGCCAAACACTTCACACAAATGTGATTTTAGTTCCTAACCCATGCTTGTTCAATAGACCCTCCTAGTGGTAATAGTAGTAAGGGGACGAGGAGGCCAAGCCTAGCAACTAGACCGCACTCGTGTCCTTATTGATTTTGACGACCATCAAAACACCTCTATCTTACCCTCAAGTCTTCTAGTTTAGGTGATAAAGGAGAGGATATCCTGCCAAGTAAGCACAACAAGCAGGGCCAGAACGACCATATAGGTGAACTAGGTGACCGCCTAGGGAGCTAGGGCCTGAGGGGCACAGCAAAATACTTGCCCACCAAGAAGTCAATGTTTTTACAAAGAAAAATAGATAAATAACTAAAATTAGGAGAGATCTCAGGGGCGGATCCATGGGGGAAGGGGAAATTCCCTCCCTCCCCAAAATACAAAAAAATAAAATAAGGTTGAACATTTCATACGTTTTATTATTTTTCATGCCCATTTTAAACTAATAGTATAATTATTTTGCTAATAAATTATTATTGTTTATGGAGCAATAGTCAAGTACTTAAAAGTTGCAATGGTCAAAATTTAAAACTGGGATTCCCACTTACATGTTTATGTGGGATACAAACATTAAACTATTTTGTGTTTGTTATAATAGGGCCTTATAATAGTTTTGCCTAGGGCGCCAAAACCTCTTGTGCCGGCCCTGGCAACAAGTTCCTCTTCCTCGATCTTTCTTGCCCCTTAAATATGAAAGCATCTCCAATATCCTTTGCAGGCTCCCTCAAAGTGGTAAGCTATCTCCTCTTCTACGACGCACACTGGACGCCTGGGATCCTCTTCAGTTTTTAATAATGTCAGTTTTAATAATGTTTAATAATGGCCTGTATCTTTGGGTGTATACCCCCCGGAAATAAAAACCAAGCAGTGCTCATGAAATAGAAGGGATCTGAACATTTTTTTTTTTTTTTTATTAAATTTAAAGCCTATCAATAATAGTATCATAGAAGCAATTTACTTTCTCCCGGTAAATTGTTCTGGAGCAAGGTCCCAAGCTGCAGGAATTTCTCGTACTCACTCAATGAAATCTTTTGAATAACTGGTCAAAGAGCCAGATTTTACAAGTTTTGTGATGTGTGAAGATTCATTTTTAAATTTTGATGTATTTACATGTTGTAAAGCTCTCTTGAGTCCAAGAAAAGTGATACATTTTTTTAAATAAAAATAAAATGTCAAGAAAAAAAGATGTATGTACACATTAAATATATATTTTTTATAAAATACATAAGGCCATTTTTTTAAAATTTTTTTTTATTACATTGATTTTATTTTTTCTGGATAGGAGGGAAAACATTTTAAAGTTTGTAGGACAGTTTTCTATCTATTGTTTTTAAAAAGCACTTGATATTCGTGTACCGTAAGATTTGTTTTCTTAAAACCTACAAACAGTGGCATTTAATTAATTCTACAATACTTTTTTTTTTCTTTACATATTATTTTATTTATTTTTATTTCTTTAAATCTTCATACATATATNATATATATATATATATATGTGTGTGTGTGTGTGTATAATTCAAATTACACAGAGGTGCCAAAACAAATCAAATATACAAAGTAGTCTTTATATTTTTGTAAAACAATTTTTCTTTTTATTTAATGATATTACATAAATATAAAAAATATTTTAAGCTATCAGGGCAGAATTTATAGATACATTAAATTAAATAAATAAAATTCTCAATACATAACATTTATTTTACTCTTCTATGTATTTTATGTGTTTGTTTATATGTAGGGAAATTTATTGGTTACATTTTTTTTTTTTTTAAAAAATAAAAGAAAAGAACATGATAATTATTTAGCTAGAAGTATTAAAAAATTACACTTCTTTATATTGATTCTTGAACTTTTAGAAATTTAGCCTTACCATTTATGAACAATTTAATATGTTATAACTACCTACTGAATATTCTGAGCATAGCTCTGGGGTTAAATAGTATAAAAGGGTCCATATTATGCCGAGGAATGAAAAAAACAACTAAAAACATTAACTTAAATTCTGTTCTGTATACGCCTTCAATCGTATCAAATTGCAATCTCTATTGTTTCTAATTTATTAAAATTACCCTTCGCAATCTTAAACTGTTGATCCCTCAACGCATATATGAAATTCGGTTTTAATCGACAATTAATTGTCATTTAAATATAAATAAGAGTTCAAATTTGTAATCTTTTATGCCCTTACATCCCTACAATTTTGACTACAATCGAGAGGAATAATTTTTGGCTAACTACATAAATGATTATGAATCAAAATCAATTCATTTTTCTCAACCATGATTTTGGTTTAACGTCAAAATTTAAGCTGCTGAAACTATAGAATTTTAAATTCGATGTCATCAAAAAGGTATTACACATAGACAAATAAAATGTAACAGAGAAATTAAACCACAGACTTCTGGTTCAATCCCTACTGAAATCGCTCTATTAAGAGTGGTATCTTGAATATTAGAAGTCCCTCGTTCAATTCCTGGTGACAGAGTGTATTTTTTATCAGACCATCTCCCATCCTTCTTCAATCAATACTTGTAAGACATTTTAAATTCTCTAGGCATGGTTTGCAATTATATTCTCATATAATTCAATGGTTTACTTTAGTTGGTCTTCAATTCTAATTTTGACCCAATAAAAGTGGTTAAAAAATAAATATTTTCTATCGGTGGTTCAAAATAATTTTTTAACTATACACTCATAAATTTCTAAAAAAGAGACTAAATTAGTTGTTTTTAAGCAAGATTTTGCGTACAGTCAATCGTTAACTTTCAAGAGATTTGACTTATGTTTTAAACAATCTCATATTGATAAAAAGCCTTCTTATCATGAGTATTGTGAGTTATCAACCATCCACATCAAGAGAGGAGACACTTCTTATCATATTATTATAGTTTAGGTCTTACCGTCTTGCACTAAAAATCTATTCATTCTTCGTCTGATAACTTTAAATAGTTTTGATGTGTTGTTTCTGTTCCGTGAATCAACCTTGCCTTCTAAAAATAGTAAAAAGGAACCAGTCTTTAAGCCTAAAAGGTCAAAACAAGTAATGAAATTAAGCACGGAAATAAATATCTTGGATAAACTCAAGAGGAGACAATGTCAGTTATATAATTGGCGGAGGAATACGCTATCTGTAAATTGTACGTAGTCTTACAATTAGAATTGATTTTGACAGAACCGGAAAATTAAAAAGAGAGCCAATGAGAACTCGAGATTTTGACTTCTAGAAAGTCAGATGACACAATCTCGACCACTCATGCATCTCTTCAATTTTTATTTAAATTT
>KZ651491.1:125353-148490 GCA_001010745.2 Gerris buenoi
ACACTGCATTTTTTTTTTTTTTTTAATTTTAAATAACTGTTTTCTTTTCTTAATTTTTAATAACATTTTTGCTCACTTAAGTTTTTTTTTTTTTCAGTAGGAGCTCATTCTTGTTTTTCTTTTAATAAGACCAGCCTGTAATCAGAATAATATTAGTGTTAATAGTAATATTAATCATACATATATAAATAAGAAAAAAAAGAAGATTAATTAACATAAAAAATAAGAAAAAAATAAATAAACCATTCAAAATTATCAATTAACAAAACAAATAATAATAGCTTATAATTTCTGTCATAATTTACTCGTATATAAGAGACGAGCCCTTTGTCCTGATGTGATCCTTAATCTATTATCATTACCTTAGCACCAATTTGCCCTTAACTATCATTTTGGTCCAATACCCTAACTTACCAAACATCCCTAACCATACCCTAACAAACCATTTTGGTCCAATCCTACTTGGGTCATTATCAAGCTTATTATTTAAATCCTGAATTACTTCATAGTTTTAAACGTTGTTTTACACTTATCTTATTTGCATATTTTGTACCTTCTCTGCTATCTGATACATTGCCACTTTTTCAAATATATATCTATAATATAAGTGGCAATGTCCTGATTGACTGACTGACATAGAATCAACGCACAGCAAAATCTGCTTAACCGAGAGACTTGAAATTTTCAGGATATACTCTGTTCATATCATAGGCGTCCACTAAGAAAGGATTTTGCGAAATTTTCATTTTTGTACCCAGGGGTACGGGGTACAAATTTCAAAGTAATGAATNCTGAAGATCAAAAGTAAAAAATCTCGATAATTTTGAGTTTTAAAAATTCAGGGTGAAAATTAAACAACAATTTTCCAATAATAGGCAGTTAAAAGATAAAAGAATTCAAGTATATTAAATAGGACGCGAGTAAGCTATGTGTCACAGTAACTGACAGGCTATTTTACATAAATTAAAGTATCTAAATAGCAAAATTTAAAGAGCGCATACGTTTTAAATTAATCTGGGGCAATCTACGGTTTACTATCGACAGCCAATTCAAAATTTAATAACAATTATCAGATGAGTACTTTTGAAGGTACTTTATAGGTGTAAATAAATGTATCTTTGAGCGTATGTGCAAGAGAAACAAATAGGCGCAGAAGATTAGAACTTATATGGGACCAACAATGGGCTAATTATGACCTACCATTTAAATTTCAATAAAATCACATCAGCTATCTAAAAGATATGTAGGTTTTCAAAAATTAACCAACAAACAGACCGAAACAAAGAACCAAAAATATTCCCTAATGTCTAAAACAGATTTCTGCCTAGAATTTTTTTAAATCGGGCAAGTAACATTTCGTTCTTCAGAACGACCACATAGCTTCCATTACGTCCGGTAAGCTAGGAAAAAAAATCAATGACTCAATCAATCAATCGTAAATTCAAATAAATTAGATTAAATCTTTAGGTTGATTTGTCCTAAATAGAATAAAAGGTTAAAGTGGCAGCACGAGACCATAAAGCATTAACACAACACTAGACACAGTGAGGTCTTCAAATAAAGAGACAATGGTTGCGGTAAACTGATTTACATAAGAGTGGAACGATCAGTACTAAACTACTGACACACACCTCCATAATTATATTCAAATCACTTTTAACTTTATTTCAATAACAATGCACGCGTCGGTATTGGCTTAAACGTTTTGTATTTTATTTCCTCTAAGGTACATTATATGGACTAGCAAAAAATAAAATTAGCGGTAAATTAGATCCAACTGCAAACGAATAGACAATAAATTTGCAAAACCAGCTATTAAATAGATAAACTATCAAGATAACTGATTAGATAGTGATAGAAAGAAGAGGAAGTTTTGATTTTAGAGTTAAAGCAATGTTTACTTATATCACCGCTTGGGGCGTTGTATCTCTGACATAGGATCTCGCCAATACCGAACCTAAACTGTGTCATCGATATGCCCCCATGTAAGGGGACGACGAGAAGAAAAATAAGCCCATTGAGGGGAGTTGTTAAGGTTTTCGCTCTTCCATTCGAGCGCCATGAATGGACGCTAGGTCCCCGGTTCTATGAAAGAAAAAGGTGTAAAATTACAATGATTTTTGGTGATAGACTAAGTTCAAAGTATGAAATCATGAGACCCTTGCTCACACACTGATCAGATCATATGCACGCCACACGCCTGATCATCATGGCAAAATTTGCAAAACCTACTTAATATTACCTATTAACCTACTTAATATTTATCTTTCGTTAGGTACTCAAGATGGCCATGTTTTGTTTTCTTTTTACGTTTTTAAATAATCGTTAATTATTAACAAAATATAAACTTTTATTGTGATATTTCTTGTTAATTATGTGTTTAAATTTTTGTACATCTATCTTAAAGGCTTTTAGCTAACCTAATTTGTTTCCCTCTCTCTCCCCCATATATCCCCTCTTTAACAATATTACCCTTATGTTCGTAAATAAAGATTTTATATATTTATATAAAAAAAACTATTGACTTTATCGTAAAACTAAAGATACTGATGTTCTTAGAATTTTAAACACTTTTTTTCAAATTAAAATTGGAGCAACAAAATGAAGTGGGTCAGTTAAGGCATCTTTACCTTTAATTTTATAAGATGAAAGCCAATGACTCGTAAAAATTAAGTATAAAAGTGTGCCTATAAATTATCCATTATAATTATTATATCATGGTGGCAATTCAGGCTCTACAAAATCTTAGGGTTAAGGTGTGAAACTTAAGGTAGCTAAGCCCCTAGAATATACTAAATACTTTATTATTGGTTGCAGGTAGGATAAAATCAAGTAGTGTCCCGACGACTCACCTCAAAATGATTTGTTAGTGCTAAGTTAGAGCAACCACATTTATTCCAATAAAAAATATATGTTTGTTTTATTTGCTGGTCTTTAAATAGATTTAATACAATTAATCTGTAAAAATGTTACACTTGGACGAGTCTCGAATTGCAAACTTCGTTACACGATTTCACTATTAAAAAAATTCACTCTACTGCCGCCAAAGAAGTTTCACTTAAAAAAGAGATATTGAAAAATCCAAATTGAAGTGATCACCTTGTCCATGGTAAATTACTTGATTGATTTTTTTATTTTTTCTTTTAATTCATTAAGTTTATCTTTATAAAAATAATATATATATGTAATCGTAAGAGATAAAAGTTTTTTTTGCAAAGAAGCATTACAATGTTTAGCGGTGAAATCAACTTTTCATCACTCTTAAGGCCCCTCTGAACTCTTGCGAAGTTGCCCGAAGTCGGGCGAGGAACGAGAATGTGGAGAGGATGCTTGTGGTTCCTCGGGGGTTCTTGCCTCGCCTCAGAGGCAATTTTTTTGAGTTAAGTCAAAGGGAATGAAAGATACATTGAGTCATGGCAATGAGGTGTTCGCCACCAAGAGCGAGAGTGTGGATGCCGGTACTTCACCTCAGATATTCTTGCCGAGTATAATCGGCACAGAGGGGCCTTAAAATTTCGGCATAATAGTGTACTTTCATTAAGTCGACAGGTTGAACTATAAAATTTTTGAGCTAGGTTTAAGATCTACATGTGAACTTAAGCTGAAACCATCACATTTTCCTTTAGAATGCTTCCAGTTGTGGGAGCTAAATATCAGGATCAATATTTATAGGTATTCGATCACCACCAACAAAAACGTTTACAACAAAACGTTCAAAAAATAGGATAAAAATCAATTTTGTAATACACAGTCTTCTTTTAAAACACTATCTTCTTTAATTGCTTAAATGTGACACAATACCTTACACTTTCACCTTTTGAGTTACATAGATATACTTACAGGGTAGATGGGTTAGAAGGTAGTACCCTCAGGTGGCTGTGACAGTTTCATATTATCCTTAATAGTCATTAAACGACGAAGCTCATGCAATAATGATTTAATAGTATAATCCCGTTGCCACCTCGATAGCAATGGAACTTGCTTGTTATCGACCTATAACAAACAATTAAACTAAAATTAGAACATACGATAAATTTATAAAACTTAAATAATCTTATATTTACAGAGAATTAACCGGATTCCTATGCTTTGCAATGGAGTATGGAAGAGTCAAAGGCCAGTACTGACTAGGAGAACGCGCAGCACCTCTCAACACTTGCATTGTGAGAACGAATAAACAAATGCCTCTTGCAAATGTCAGGGGTGATGAGGTAAAGCACAATCCAGGTGAGCGCAAATGTGTATATTAGTGAGTTTAAGATTCTTAAGGCATTACCCAAATTAATAATAGTGGCTGTTTTGATTTTTTAGAAAAAAAAAATGGGTAAATTTTGCTCAAATGAATTTAATTAATCGCTAATAATATATTTAATTTTAAATAAAAAATACTAACCTGGCCAGTAGTTGAATTGACACAAGTCATGTTAATCTTAGATATAAATCGTGTGCAAGGCGCTTCTTCAGGATATTTCTGACCACATTCTATTCTTAAACTGTACATCCTATTTTCATACGGAGTCTAGAACAAAAAAAATAAAAGAGAAATTAAAATCAATATAAATTATTGAAATAAAATAAATCTCCCAAGCACATTTCCACGTTTTTCATCAAATACCAATTACACTTGTTATTGATAAGATAATGAAAGACCACTGTTCACTAAATGGTGTTGTAATATGCCAACTTTCAAACAATAGTGGTCATCTTTGGTGTTTAAAAGATAAGTAGAGATGTGAAAGAGGTTGTTAGGGTAGAAGTTGAAACTGATAAGCTATCATATTTTAATCACTGCCTTAACTCTTACTAAGAATCTTTCTTTAACCCTTTGACTGGGGGACTAAATCCTTAGGGGTCAACTCTGGTGCGGAAATTTTTTCTTCTTTTTTTTACTCATTTATGGCATAAAAACGACTACTAGTTATAATAAATGGGAAAATTTAACTTTTTTTACCCAAAATTTAAGGAAAATTTAAGATATCACCAGGTGATACCTCACGCCATACAGTTGACTTAACCTTACTGTTGGGCGGAAGATATCACCTAGTGATACCAGGGTTATTGGTATTTTTTGCTCTAAAGACAGTCTTAAATGAACAGTGTCCAAAGGAAGAAGTACTGCAAACATTCTTGGTTGAAGCAGAACACAGTGTTAATGGCTGTATCACGTAAAGTTTTATTTTTCGTAAGTTCTCCTGGCTGCTCAAGCGTGGTTGAAGGCTGTGAGTTATCTGGACTAGTGCGGAAATAACGAAGAAATAAAACACGCGCAATGAATATAACTACGAGAAGAATCATGAATCAAAACCGAGACAAAATGTTTATATTATATATCAATCGTGGATAAAATATTTTGCTGGGATCTACCACAGTTACTTGAGAAAAAGTTATAACTCATTCCAACAAAGACACGATAAAATATATTTTGAATTATAAAACAAACTTCAAAGTGCTTTTAATACGTAAAAATTAAATTTAAAATACTTTATTTCGAGGGATCATGTAAGTTAGGAAATTATTGAACTGATACCTCTCTAATCTTGAAGCAACATACTTCAATTTTGTTACGCAACAAAATGAAAATTTCCAAAATTTTAACATTTTTTCAGTACATATTTGAAAAATTATACGTTAACCGTCACTAGGCAATAAAGAAACATTAAATTATTAATTAATATAATAAGAAAAGATAGCTTACCTTACTATTTGTGTGTAATAAAAGTGCGAAGTCTGCAAACCCGCATAACACAAGTAAAAAAAAAAGCGATCGAGAAACGGCTCGAGGGGAATGTAGTTGAGACCTTCCCTGAGGCGGCCACAAGACTAAACAACCCATTGGAACAAGCTCTGCCATCCCCTCCCTTGAACAACGCACCCGCTTCCCAGAGACCCTTGGTATCACCTAGTGATACCTTCCGCCACTCAGTTGAAACTGCTAGATATCACCTGGTGATACCTCCGCAGCCAAAGGGTTAATGCTTTCTACTGGTCCCTTTGGCACTAATAAAGAGCACTAGAGGTTGGAAGCCTTTTTGTACTATAAAATTACCTGGTACTTCTATAGATTGTTACTCCCCTACGTTCTTTTAGAATATAAAAAAGTATGACTAAATAAACAATTAAGACAAAGTGATGTTTAGTTAAATGTACTTTAGGACAAAGGAATGTAACACTTCTGTTTTATAAGGGGAGTAACAGTCTAAAGAATATAATTCCATACACCTTCTTTAGATTGTTACTCCCCTCTGTTTTCTTTAAAAGGGGAGTAACAATCTAAAGAAGTGCCAATTACCTTTTAAAGGGAAAGACATCTTTTTTTTATCCCTTCATTATAATTATTACCATATATCTTTATTAGTGTTAAAATTGGCATATCTTTGTCTAAGATAAAATAAAGTATCTTTTTAAAAGAAAAGAAGATACGAAAGAGACAGAAGTGTGATAGAAGTTTCAATCTTACTCAAAGATTGATTTTTTATACCTCTGGCTCAACTTCATCACTGCATCTTTTTCTTTCACATTTCATCTTGTCTTAGGGACACTTAAGATAACCACTTGAGTTGAGTTTAGTTCTAACGGTTTTTACAAGCACTTTTTTATATTTTTTTTTCAGCTTTTTATACTTAAGTGTTTGTTAAGGGTGCTCTAATATTTAAAACGTGACTCAGAGAAGTCACTTTTTAAGCTCATAAAGACTAAGTCGAATTTTAACCTTTGTTTTAATTCCTATACTGACTTTTTATTTTGCACGTATATGTCTAACTGAAAATATTTTAACAAATTAAATCAATTCTACTATTGATAATTGGTTATTTTTTAAAATATATTTATATATAATGAGATAATTATATTTTTACTTAAAGCACCAAAAGATATATTGATATTCGAGTAGTAAACTAATTCTTTAAGAATGCTTTAACACACTTTGAATTTCTTTTTGGTTTGTCTTGAACAATGGAGAAGAGTAAATAATAGAAACATACCCTGGGAGGTCCTATAATCATGCCAGTCCAGTGGGTTAGAGTCATGTCATCATCATTCTCAAGGCCCCAAGATATAGTGCCGTCACCTACACCTCTCTGTCCCTGATCTAATTCTTCCAGAAGCCGGAAATTCCTCGGCACCACTGTAAAATAAACAAAAAAAAAATAACAATAAACAAAACGGTAACAATATTTTGTTTGATTTCAGAATTGAATGAGCTGTTATTGGATTCTCAGCTGATCCTATAACAGCTCATAGTTTGCTTTATAGACACGTCTTCAAATATTACGAGAAGGAGGATTTGAAGAGGCTTTTAGGCTACATAACTAATGAGTTCATCGATACCCTAACAACAAGGATTCTTCAAATCGGTTGTTAGGGTATCGTATATGTTGATATCTAGTTGGTTCTCTTAAGGTGGGTTCCCAGCTAAAGGATCTACGACTATATAGTTAACAATGTATTTATGAAACTGTCCATTTTTGTTACAGTCCCCTTTAGATGAACCTGGTTCATATTTATTCCTTTATTCTATGCATCAAAAATAATTTCAATGCAAGTAAATGCATTGACAGTATTAAGTTTAAGTTATGATCTTTCACTGAATTCTTTCGTTTTATCTTTTAATGCGAGGGTTCGAATAATATACCATTCAGACCAAGTAAAAAAAGAAAAATATTGCAACGCTTCTCTACCAATAGAAAATTAACATAACAGTTATCATAGTAGTAGAAATATATAATTTAAAAAATAATATACAATGTATTATTAAAATACAGTAACAAAAAGAATGAGCTAAAAATAAAAAAATTAAAAGCGGACTTGCAGTAAAGGTTTCAAACAGGTTATAAAATGGCTCTAAAAAGAGATGGTTTTTTGCGTATCCAATGTCAGAAGGCCACAGATAAATCCTTAAACGTCGTTATCTGCTATATGTGAACCCAACTTAAATACAAATGGTGGAAGTCAGTTATAAAACTTTTACCTCACTAATCTATATTTTGTTCCGCCGAGACCGGTGTAACCGAATGACTAAAAAGTGGAATAAAAAATTAATGAGACTTTAATTATTAAGTTAATGGATGATTAAGGTGTGGTAATGATACAAACAATAAGTTTTCATTGCGAGACGTTTTGACCCTTTTTTAAGGCCATGATCAATTATTTAATTATTAATAATGATGTCTTATGAAGTCAAAATAAAATGTTAATTCCATCTCTATAAGAGAGGGTCATAAATTATTAGGTTAAACTATAAACTAATAACACATAGTCACTTTAACGTGAACATTAGACAAATTTAAAATGTTTAAAAAGAAACAAACATAATTTTACCAGATTTAATTTTGATTTTTCAACAATTTTAATAAAAAATTAATTAAATGGAATACAAAATACCTGATGGGAATAGAGTGGCATTGATAGTGCAAGTGAAAGGAAATGATAAGCGAATAGCTTGATTGACTGTCTTAAGATCCCCGACTGTATTTTTCTCCAAATGTGATAACAACTAGTAACAAACAAAAGAGGTGACGTTCAATAACCAAATAACCTTTTCACACTGAATGATTGTATTTAAAATAATTGACCTGCTTTGAAGAAGGCTGTATTAGAACAGCCGAAACCAGTCAATTGTTTCAAATACAACCAATTCTTGAGAAGACGTTTAATGAATTAAATCACTTTTTATCACAATCTTAAGACAGACAATCAAACTCTTGGTACGTACAGAGTAGTGACATCAAAGCACTTGGATAAGAAGAGCTTTTTTTCACAATTTCTTTATCTTGCACATTCAAAGTTACTCTATAGGCGGAAATAAACATGCCTGTAGCTTGAACAAAAACATGCCAGCTACTTGCACGTTTAGATGTTAAATGGCATGCCTGTAGCTGGCAAGCAAGTAGATAAAAAACTTAATAAAATCCTTAGCATGTAAGAAACTGGCAAATACTCTCTTTTGGCATTCAAGCTACTTGTCCAATTTGACGGCATGTGTATCTCCGCCTTATAACCAGGTAATTTGTATTCCATATATTTAATGTTTTAATTTCACTTTATACCTAATTTTATTTTAAATTTAATTCAATGCCGTTTTGCTTCTGAGCTAACCGATGGTAAGGGAAGCAATGTGATCAGTTCGGATAACCAGGATTTTTAAATGTCTCCAATTTCAAAAATTCCAAGATGGAAATCCATTTCAGATATCAGGGAATATTCTTGGTTCCTTATCTGTCAGTCGCATAATTTTTGCGAACCAACATATTTTAAAAACTACTCATCTGATTTTTATTGAAATTTGGATGGTAGGTCATAATTAGCTAAGTTTAAACCTTATGCGGCTATTTGTTTCTCTTCCACATGCCCACAAACATACATTTATTTAAACCTATATCATTAAAAGAACTTATCTGATTTTTATGGAATGTGGATGGTTTGACGAAAATAGCCTGCAGATGGCCCACTGTCTGCGCTCCTTAAATTTTGCTAAAGCAATACTTTAATAAATAATGTAAAAAATCAAAACAATTGAAAGTTTTAAAAAACAGGGAAAAATTAAATAAATGAGACAATGATAGGCTATTGTATAAAATTACCTACTGACATGTATGTGAAAGGTAATTGACAACACTGACACTATTAATCTTATAAATAATTGTTGTTATGTTCCGATAAAAATCTACATTAGATATTGTTATAATATTAAAGTATAGTTCATATACTATATTGTTTTGTGTGTATTCAACATCTACCATCAAAATGAGACTTATCTTAAGGAAAAAAACACAATTATAGTCAATTTCATTAGTATAATTATTTCAATACCCCTTTTATTTTCAATAACTCCATCGACTTACCTAGAATATCAAGTAGGTATTTACCATATAGGGTAAAGTAGGGACAAATGCCGCGGTTATTGGAAATATTGGAAGGGGTAACTGTGCACACGCATAGCTTGGTCAGATTTTACCTTTACACGTAGTTAACCTTCTCATTTATTTCTAAGTTGTAGACGGTACTGCGTCACTCATATTTTTGACTTAGTTTGATTAGCAGTATCACAGGGAGTACTTAAAAATATTCTCTCCTATTTTTCAGACTGAGTTCTACTATTACTGAAGTATTTTTAAATAAAGTTAATTAATGTAATTTGTGGAATAATAGGTCATCTTTCTGATTGTAAATCTGATTTCTCTGTTTCTCTAAATTATCAAAAAAAATGGCGGTGTGGCTTCTTGCCCTTCCAATCGGTACAGATGACGCACTGCTTCAGAGGGACAGATGCCGCATATGAAATATGTGGCATCTGTTCCTCACAAAATTATGTTGATATTTTATGCATGTATTTAATAATAATATTAATCTTCAGATGCACAAAATTCAATTCCCAGTCTAAGTTAGCAGGGAAAAACTGATTAAAATCATTCTTAATGCGTGCCCCCTTACCCTTAAAATATGTTTTAAACCTGTGTTAGTCAAATCTTAAAACAAAAATTTTAGTTAAGCTATTTTTAAGGTTAGTTTTGCTTTGTTTAGAATTAAAAATAGCTTAACTATCCGTAACTAAATGTTTAGGTTTTGGTTAGTTTTTATTAGGTATGCCGATTACTGATTAAAATAAGGTGCGGCATAAGCACGTGCAAATAAGCATGGAAACCTACATTCAACCTAGATACAGATACGATATACTTACTACGTTTCCACGATGTTTAAATGCGGATTGAATCCTAATTTGGGATTTAACTAGTTAGGTGTTTCCCATATTTTATTTTTTGAGTTGGACTTCTACCTGGTTTATATACAGGAGGGTTGTTTTTCTTCAGAAAATGAGAGGAGCACTGCGTAGCGGCTATTAAAAATTCAAGTGTACACAAAATTAAGGTTTTTAATTTAATATACAGGATTTTATCACCTAACCTCTAAGGTTAGGTACAATTCGAATTTACCCTTATTTGTCATTAGTTTTTATGAAACATGAACCTTTATCCGCACTCTTATACTTTTTTATTCACCTTTTTTATTTTGAAATTAAAATGAATTCGGTGGGTAATTTTGTGACGAATAATAACAATCTTATATAATAATAATATATAATAATAATGTATAATAATATGTATATCATGATATACCTTCTAAACTGAAAGATGAAAAGTGTGATATTCCTTTGTACCTGTACCACAGTTCATTATAAATATACCTTTGTCCTAATAGTTATTTACTTTTTTTACCAAACCTACTTTTCAAAATTTATAGATACCTACCGATATACATAGTTATTATTTTTAGATAATCTTAAATAGAACCCCTGGCGGAATTGAAGGAGCTTGTGTGGCCGAGGATCGCTTGGTGGCTTAACTTTACTTGATTTATACATGCGAGATTACATATATCCATTTGTTAAACTGTTCATTTGCATAGTTTGTACATTTAAGAGATTATAAATGTATCATTATTACACAGAAGAAGTTGATATTATTGATGTAAACAGTGCAGTGCAAGGTTTAAGGAGGAATATGCTGCTGAAGCTGAACTTCGTGTAGAGTTTTTAGTTAAAGGAATAAGGAAAGGGATGGCAGATATATTATACAGAATTAACCTAAAGGGGTGCCGCAGCCAGAGTTTATTCACTTGAGGAATAGTCACAGCTTCTCTTCTATCTCAAGCAAGGATCTTATAAATATGAAATATTAATTTTCTAAATAAGATCCTCGATCTCACCATACAAAAACGAATTTAAATTTGTAACCTCTCTACGTTTAAAACTTTTTCGGTCGACCGCAGTCTTGAACCGTTGCCGTTCGGAAACGTCACACTAACCACGCCGCCATGACACTTACCACAACAAACCGCCGGTCGACCGAGAGAATGACCGGTTAGTGTTTCCGAACGCACCCTTGGTTTCCATGGACACTTTGGATCCAAAAGCTGTATTCTACCCGTATTCAATCAGTATTTAAACATCATGGAAGTAACTATATTCTGAGATCGTATCTGGATTGAGTTTCATAGAAACACCCGAAATCCATCCTGACATGAGTAGAGTGTGAGTGCCCTTATCGGTTTTTTTGGTGAAACAAGTCAAATCTGCCAAAACACCTCACTCCAATCAACCAAAATATAACCTTGATTTGTCATTTTTTTAGTTTAATTTTTATAAACTAACACATGAAAACTTGGTAATAAAAGGTGAAGGTTGTAAAAGGTGATTGGTGTATTGAAAATGTATTGATTGTGGTTTCAATACCACTCATGGAAACACTTAACTTCTTAAATCTCAAATCAGGATTCAAACCATATTTAAATACAATGGAACATAGTAATTATAATTAAAAGAATAAGGTTGCAATGATTCAGGTTACAATTCATTACATAAAAAATGTTAAGTGTTTAATGTTAAATTTTCTCACTGGAGTCACTTTCTTATACTTTTAAATCTTAAGACAACAAAACAACTTGTAGACAAAAGTTACTTTGAGACTTTTAAAGGTAAACAAATATTATTTCTAGCTATAAAAAGTTATATAAATACTCCATTCGGGTTGGTTATAAAATTTGAANTTAAATGCGGATTGAATCCTAATTTGGGATTTAACTAGTTAGGTGTTTCCCATAAGTAGTATTAAATCCGAATTCAAAACAAAATAAATAAAAAAACTTTTTCTTGGTTACTTTTGCTAAAGGTTATAAATAATTTTGTAATCTTCACCTTTTATAACCATGTTTTCTATTTTGTTCTTCTTTGTTAACCTAAACAACCGACCGCGTTCGTAAAGCTCAGGTCGTTTTAGTGGTCGACCGCTTCGACCGAGATCAAAATACGGTTAGTTCGGTTAGTAGTTGGTTAGTAACCATAATGTTACCTTCTTTGGCGAAATGTCATCGTAAAAAATAAACAAAAAACAAATAGTTTAAAATGTGTTTTCTCTTTTTGCGTATTTTTGTTTTGCTAATCTTTAAAATTCTTTTTTGGGCTAATTCGGATTGTACGTGACCCAGACATTTTTTTTGAGTTGGACTTCTACCTGGTTTATATACAGGAGGGTTGTTTTTCTTCAGAAAATGAGAGGAGCACTGCGTAGCGGCTATTAAAAATTCAAGTGTACACAAAATTAAGGTTTTTAATTTAATATACAGGATTTTATCACCTAACCTCTAAGGTTAGGTACAATTCGAATTTACACTTGTCCAATTTGACGGCATGTGTATCTCCGCCTTATAAGTGAAACATCATCAAATAACTACAAAGATAATAGTATTAAATCTGGGCCTTAGATATGAATTATTGTTGTTTTTATTTTATCTTATTTTTTTTAATTGAATTTTTGAGTATATCGGATAATTGTGGTAAAGAATTATAACTCCTCTGCTAGTAAATTAGGAGATAATCAAAGTGAATAAATTNACAATTGCCACAACTTCTATAATTTTGATAGTTTTTTCTCGGTCGTACATTGTAAAGAGGTATGATGTGTAAAGATGCTCTCTGCCATAGAGCTAGTAAAAAGGGCCTTAGTAAGACCTAATTGTCAGGTTCCAACAAATGGTTTGCCCTACCTGTCTAGTACTAGAATATACAACTACTATTACTACAACTAACATATAAAAGGCTCCACCATAAAGTAATGTGAGAACGGTACCTTCCTGGACTATGCCTAGGAATAGAGGGCAGTCCTTTTTAGTGGTCAGGGATCCGACCCCACATTTAGAGGTTTCTCTATAGGGAGTCTGTCAAACAGATTTTTTGCTCAACAAAAACAAAAAAACAGAATATTAAATCATTGCTGGACTTACTGTATAGAAAATTAAATTTTGATGATTTTAAAGATATTATTAATTTTAAATCTTACTGATAAATAAATATCAATTACAGAAATTTATTTTGGTCACATCTGATGTAAGAGGTTATTAAAAAATGCTAATCCGAAGATTAATTAATAATTTTTTGTAATTAGCTGATTTCAGTTTATTTGGTTATACACTTCTTGGTATTTTTGCTTCTGAGCTTACCTTAGTAATCGGTAGCGATGTGAGAAGTTGTCAATCCGTAATAAACTATTTTCGGCACTTCTTTAGATGGTTACTCCCCTTTTGGGGAGTATTAGATCACTTTTTTCAAAAGCATTTCGACAAAAGAAGCCATGTTGTCTTATAATATTTAATATAGATAAAAAATATAGGTATTTAAGGTAAAAACTATAAGTAATTACCGAAAGTCGACTCGTATCTAAAACCGTATAACAATCGATGATAGTATATAGTTACAATTTAATTTTGCGATCCGTAACCGGATAAGAACTTTTCTGTAATTTGATTGAATGAACATGGAAGGCGTATCGGTTTTTCTCATTTCCAACTAGAATATAGATAAATATATCGGATAAACGTATTAATTGTCATATTAAAGGACTTTATTCAATCGTAGATCTATCTAAAAGTGATAATTCGTAACGAATCGTTTAAATAATATAATAAAAGGGGTAAAAAATACGTACCAACACGGCCCGCAGGGCTTGCCATTATCCCACCTCAAGACGACTGAAGACCGAACTTAAATAGAGTGACGTAACTTTAAAACTAAACAATTTTAAGCGGTCTTATATCTAATCGACACTTTATTATTCGATGAGTTAAAAAATTAGATTTGGATAATTTAAAATCAAATTAAAACGATAAATAGCTTTACAGGCGAAACCCGTTTGGCCGAACATCCAACGAGAACACCGAGTACGGAGAAATGATCTATGGGTTATAGTTCAGACAAAAAAAATCTAAAAAAGCCGTAAAGACATAGATAATTTTTCGATATCAGTGTTACCCATTCTTAAACAAATTGTCATGTATAGATAGATAGATCTTTTTCATTCAAACTCTTTAAACAAATTATTCTATATGATAAAATTCTAAAAAATATAATTTTAGTTAAAATAAAATTTAAAAATTAGATAAGTATATTTTGTATTTCATATATAAAAAGTATTTTTAGAGACAAAATAAGAAAATCAGATTCTTAATCAGGGTTGTCTTTTTATATATTATCAAATTTCCCTAGATTTTAGAATCTGTCAAATTTTTACATCTGATTTTATCATTGGATTTTGGATTTGGAAGTAGTTTCTTTTCTCTTAAATTTGTTAATTGTTTTTTAGAGTATTAAAATAATCGTAAACATGCCCTATGGAAGAGGCGGTAAGTTATTTTAGACATAATATACATTTTCACTTAAAATTAAGAGATATATTTGCGATAGTTTTCTTAAATAATGTAAAATTTCTTATCAAAAGTAATTTTAGGAGAGTTGGTTCGTTTTCGATAAAGTATTCTTAATATTTCTATTCAATACTTATTCTTTGTTTGAAATAGATTTTAAAAATAATGTGAACTCAAATAGTTCGTTATTGTAGAAGTTGCTTTAAAACTAATGAAGCTCACTAAACATTATTGATTATTGATCAAATTCATTCAGGTTTGATGTATATTCGTTTTATTAGGAATACAGCTATTGTGAGATACCTTCAGAGGAGAGTATTTCTACCAATACCAAAATGCATTTATAAACAGTCCTCAAGAACGGAGGTTACCCAATATCAGGTTATGTACTATAAATAATTTTGTTACTTTAGTTGTGTACCCTAATTTTATTGGGTAGGACTCTAATGTATCTATATCAAAGAACTAATTCATCTAATGTTCCTTAATATACATTTTATTTACCTAATGTAATTTTTACAATGTTTGGTAAAACTGAAGAATATGATACGGTCTATAGAAAAGATGGTGGGGGCCTTACTCCAACGTATTCTTTTGACAAAGGGATATTAACTCTCCTATGAACAAATCATACATATATAATTTCTCAACTGTTTATATCATACAAATGTATTGTTTGACAAAGGAATATCATCTCTCAAGTATATAAATTAAGCAAAGTTGTGCCGCCAAGCGACTCTCGGCCGTATCATCGCCTGCAATTCAGCCCAATGTTCAACCAACATTTGGTTATAGTAATTCTAAAATTTTGATCTCTCAAAAATTAGAGTTGTCTTTTGAAGCCTTATCTATGATTTTATTGTAATTTCAAACAATTGCTAAGACTATTGAATATTATCTCTTATATATTGAAGAGAGATGTGTGAACTGGCTAGAACTCTTTACCATGGTGCTAGCCAAAAGGGCCTCTATAAGGCCTAATTGCTTGGTTCCAACAAGTGGTTCGTTCTTGGTTCAAATTATGTGTGCAAACAGATACCATAGCTTCATAAGGATATTGTGTTTAAGAAAATGTGTAGAATGATATACTATCATTGATACGTAAAAAGACCAATCTCTGTACAAATGATCTTACCAAAACCCAATCTAAACCGTGCCATCGATATGCTCCCATGTAGGGAACGGTGTGAGAGGAAAAATGAGCGATCGAGGGAGGTTGTTTAAGTTTTTGCTCTTCTTTTCAAGCGCCGTGGATGCTCGGTCCCTGGTTCTTTTGTTTAAAAAAGTGAAATAGACTACCTGTATTCTGTAATGAGGAGAATCAGTTAGATTCAAAGACAAGGCTTTTTAAAAATTGTAACAAAATGTAATCTTTTAGTGAGTTAGTTTAGGAATGATTAAAAAAAGTGTAAAATTATCGCAATAGTAAACTATTATAATAGTATAGTGTTGCTGATTTTTAAATGAAATTAAGCATAATTAATAAGTACTCTAACCTCTTAAATCTAATAGATAGAGAAACATGAATACGTCAATCGGTGATATCTGTGATATGCTACCTTAAACCTTACCAACCTACATGCATCAATAAATAAAGAAACGTGAAGTTGTTAATCTGTAATATCTGTGTTAAGCCACTTTCACCTTCAAACATACATCTATTAATAGATAGAGAAACAAGAAGTTGTCAATCCGTAATAAACTATTTTCGGCACTTCTTTAGATGGTTACTCCCCTTTTGGGGAGTAACCATCTGAATAAGCCACCCCCATAACCTTCTTTAGTTGTTTACTCCCCTGTGTTTACATTACTTGGTTACTCCCTTTTTTTAAATTTATTGGTTACTCCCCTAATTTATTACTATGAATTGATAACATTCCAAAAAATTATTATTTTTCCAACCAATAAACGTTTTTGGGAATGTAGATAAGCATTAGGGCTTTTGTTGTGGTGAGAATAGGGGGAAAGACAAGATGTATTAAGTTAAAATTCAAGATATAATAAGGGGAGTAACCATCTAAAGAAGGTGTATGGAGTAATCTTATTTAGACTGTTACTCCCCTAATAAAAACCGAAGGGATCAAATTCGAGATATAATAAGGGGAGTAACCATCTAAAGAAGGTGTACGAAGTGATCTTCTTTAGACTGTTACTCCCCTTATAAAAACAGATGTGTGATACTCCTTTGTCCCAATTTATATTGGACTAAACAGCTATTTTTTTAATAGTTTTTAGACAAATTCATTTATATTTTAAAAATACAATCTAAATAATTGCCGAGTTTCTTTTACAACATCGTTTCAAATAAATTTTAGACCATTTTGACAGTGGGAGTAACCAACAATTCTGTCAACAAATTTTATTTAGTTGACAGAAAAAATATTAGATTTGGTTAAAACGAAATTAAAATAAGTTAAGTTTTAGAGGAAAGGTCTACATTTTAGAAGTGTAATTCTGTTTAATGGAAAATTAGATGAGGGAGTTTTTCCAATGGATGCAAGGTAAGGTACTTCAAATGTGAATTGTAATTTTTGTGAAAGTTTGTTTTAGGAATTTTATTTCTTAAAATTTGAACATTATAAAATGAATGAAAATAACCTAGTATCGCTCACTCATATCTTCCGGTAAATTCCTTTGAGTAAATAACTATTAAGAAAAAGGAATGTTTAGTCTAATGTACATTGGGACAAAGGAGTATCAAACTTTTAAATATAAAAATGTGATATTCCTTTGTCCCAATGTACATTGTACTGTATATTGGAAGAGTTCCTTTTTCCCTAATCTTTCATTTTCTTTTAACAATAAGAAAATTAAATATTTGGGGAGTAACAAACTACAGAATCCTTGGTTACTCCCCATTTTTGTAAATAAATATAGGGGAGTAACCATCTAAAGAAGTACCATATTTTCTACTATTCATTTTCTATGAATATGTCAATCAGTATTATCTATGCTCAGCCAAATTCACCTTCAAACCTAGATTAACCCTGAATCTTTAATTCGTAAATTTAAAAGAAACCTTTTGACCTCTTCAGTCGTAACTCTGTGAGAATAAATAAAACATTATATAAAGTTTAATATTGATATCTTTTTAATTATTGTGATGTGATATATCAATAAAGTATAGTTTATGAAACTAAAATGAATTACAAGTTTATAAAATAAATTTTTTGTGATAAGCATTTCAGGAATTCGTGCTTAAACTTATAAATATTTTGTGATAAGCAGGGTATCTGACCTGTCCGTATACCTAGTGCAGTCTTGACTTGAAAGGCTTCACATTATGACAATGGAAAAGCCTCTTTAGGGATCTAACTTATTTTAACCTTGGATTTTTACCTAGTGCTGTAACTCTTTATATTTCCTCTATTCTTATCTAGATTTTAGTATTCTCTAATTTTTTATTAAAACCTGATTTCTCTAAAAAAAAAAAAATAATAATAATAATTTTATAACAAATATATGTCCAGCTTTAAACAATTGCCACAACTTCTATAATTTTGATAGTTTTTTCTCGGTCGTACATTGTAAAGAGGTATGATGTGTAAAGATGCTCTCTGCCATAGAGCTAGTAAAAAGGGCCTTAGTAAGACCTAATTGTCAGGTTCCAACAAATGGTTTGCCCTACCTGTCTAGTACTAGAATATACAACTACTATTACTACAACTAACATATAAAAGGCTCCACCATAAAGTAATGTGAGAACGGTACCTTCCTGGACTATGCCTAGGAATAGAGGGCAGTCCTTTTTAGTGGTCAGGGATCCGACCCCACATTTAGAGGTTTCTCTATAGGGAGTCTGTCAAACAGATTTTTTGCTCAACAAAAACAAAAAAACAGAATATTAAATCATTGCTGGACTTACTGTATAGAAAATTAAATTTTGATGATTTTAAAGATATTATTAATTTTAAATCTTACTGATCATCCGTAAATATCAATTACAGAAATTTATTTTGGTCACATCTGATGTAAGAGGTTATTAAAAAATGCTAATCCGAAGATTAATTAATAATTTTTTGTAATTAAATTTTACTGCTGATTTCAGTTTATGTTGGTTATACACTTCTTGGTATTTTTGCTTCTGAGCTTACCTTAGCTAACGGAAGCTATGTGACCGAATTGAAGAACAAAAAAATGTTAGGTCTCCCATTTCAAAAAGTCCAAAACAGAAATCCATTTTAGACATCAGGGAACATTTTTGGTTCCGTGACTGTCGCTCAAATTTTGCGTTCCAACATATCTTAAAAACTACTTCTCTCTGAAAACACTGGATCATGTAGTTAAGTACTCATATATGAGGAAGTTAGTCTGAGCTATCTCTTATTATTTATAATTTATTATTTCAGTTGTTGGTTTGCTAAAGCAAGGCTGGCATGAAATTCCGGCTGTCATGGGTTCATCAGTTCTTATGTTGGTCGGCCTGGGTCTTGGAGGCGTCAGCATTTATAGTATGAAGAAACATGATCATAGAGAAAAGAAGTACAAGCGGGAATATATAGGTAAAGTATTAAAATGTCACTATTTAGATTTTAGATATTATAGAATTTTAGAAATTTAGATAACGGGAAACCAGCAAAACAATTATGTGTTGCAGGTTTATCTAACTCGTTATAATTAAGGGGACATTAATTCCAATTTATTTATTTCAGTAATAATTTAAAGAAACTGTAAGATATAACTTGCTATTTAGCAAATGATTGACTTATAAGTAGAGATATAAGAAAAAAATACTGTTTTGCTTTGAGTCGTTGCCGTGGAAAAAGCACATATGTGCTCGCACGCTGTGAGCTCACCGCTAGCTATCTACCTGCTATCTATGATGGCTTTCTACCTTCTAAGAAGGTAGAAAGCCCCTAAACTTATTCAGAAGGAAGTTCTCTGGGCAATCTTAATTCTCTGGGAGGGAAAACCTAATGTTTTATCCTATATTCTATGTCCTCAAAGCTCTAAGTGTTATAAACAAATACATCAATTAAAGACACCCTCGAATTTTAGGCGCAACTCATTTTTGAGTGCTCAATATCATTGTACAAAGTATGTCTTAAATTCGATTGCAATACCTTTTTTTTAGATACAGATAAAATAGAATTACCTATAAGTTAACAATTAAAACAACTCAGACTTGATTAAAAAAATAACTACTTATATTAATTTGTCAATTAATGTAATATACCAGCATAAAAGAATTAAAGAGTAAGTTTAAAAAGCAATAACTAACTACTCAAAATTGTTACGATACAACAAATTCTGACAGATATCAACTTTACATTAGGCCTTGAGTAATATTGGGGCCTATAAATCAACAATTCTGTTACTATTAACTACTTAATAGCTTNGCTAGCTTTAAACATGGATGGAGAGAGCCCGGATTCGATTTCCCGCCTAGGAGTTATTTTTATGATACATTTTGATGAAATGTTCAATAATAATTAAATGTACGTACAAAAACTAATAAATGGTAAACACTGGGCTAGGTAATTATGACCTTGTATATGAGAAAGTTTGTCTGAGTTTTTGGACCATTTTCTTTTTTTTTTTAGTAATTTAATCCTATTTCTTATGCACAGGAAATTCTACTGTTTTACTCTTTAGTTACTATTCTTTAGTTTATTTCCTTTTACATAGATATCAGTATCTCTCAGTTTCATATAACTCATTTTATCTTGAATGGCACTATTCTCAATTTATTTAGATTTATTCCACTTACATCTCTAGAGATATCAACATCTCTCAAGATTCTGTCAGTATACTCAAGTTCTAAAAGTGGTTTACCCTTTAACTCCTTTTATTCTGTTCTCCATGCTCAGGAAATGTCACTACTCTCATATTCTTTAGACTAATTTCACCCATATCTCGGGAGATACCCAGTATCTCTCTATTTCTTATTTAACTGTGAAGTATTCAATACTGTTACTAACTGTTAATACGGTTTACTGTCATTGACTTTTACAGCTATACATTTGTTTAACCCTTTAACTCATTTTATCCTATTCCCTTTAACCAGGCCCAATCCAGATTCTTTATATCAATTGCACTCACATCTGGAAAAACTAGTATTAAATATAAGATACTTTTTTAGATTGTTACTCCCCTATTTTTATTTTAGAATATAAATGACTGACTAAATAACTATTAAGACAAAGTGATGTTTAAACTATTTAAAAAAAATAAATAATAATAATAATAATTAATTGTTATTATATTAATTTTGTTTCAAGTTATGCGCCCCGATGACCCAAGAGTGTTGAAGAGGCATCCATCTGAGATTTCAGAACGACCCCACACCATGTGAATTGCTGAAAAACTTAAAACCCTCACCACCTTTGTTTTTATACTTGTAAATTGTTACTTTACTATCAATAGTTTTTAGATTAATTATAAAAGAAAAGAGATATACTGTACAGAAAACAAAGAAATGCAATTTTAGTCAATATATTATTTGTAAATAGTTTGTTAATTATCCCTAAATGATGATTTTTTTTGGTTATACACTTCTTGGTATTTTTGCTTCTGAGCTTACCTTAGCTAACGGAAGCTATGTGACCGAATTGAAGAACAAAAAAATGTTAGGTCTCCCATTTCAAAAAGTCCAAAACAGAAATCCATTTTAGACATCAGGGAACATTTTTGGTTCCGTGACTGTCGCTCAAATTTTGCGTTCCAACATATCTTAAAAACTACTTCTCTCTGAAAACACTGGATCATGTAGTTAAGTACTCATATATGAGGAAGTTAGTCTGAGCTATCTCTTATTATTTATAATTTATTATTTCAGTTGTTGGTTTGCTAAAGCAAGGCTGGCATGAAATTCCGGCTGTCATGGGTTCATCAGTTCTTATGTTGGTCGGCCTGGGTCTTGGAGGCGTCAGCATTTATAGTATGAAGAAACATGATCATAGAGAAAAGAAGTACAAGCGGGAATATATAGGTAAAGTATTAAAATGTCACTATTTAGATTTTAGATATTATAGAATTTTAGAAATTTAGATAACGGGAAACCAGCAAAACAATTATGTGTTGCAGGTTTATCTAACTCGTTATAATTAAGGGGACATTAATTCCAATTTATTTATTTCAGTAATAATTTAAAGAAACTGTAAGATATAACTTGCTATTTAGCAAATGATTGACTTATAAGTAGAGATATAAAAAAAAAATACTGTTTTGCTTTGAGTCGTTGCCGTGGAAAAAGCACATATGTGCTCGCACGCTGTGAGCTCACCGCTAGCTATCTACCTGCTATCTATGATGGCTTTNAAAAAAAAAACTGGAGTAGAGAGCCAATGTGTGGTCGGGATTTTGAATTCTAGAAGGTCGGGCCAACTAGGTAAATAAAAAATGTCACTGGCCCCATCCCTTCTACAGGCCTAGTGGCTTTATTCTTTTCCTCATTTAGGTTGGCTAATCTAATTGTCAAAAGTCACACTCATAATGCTCATACTGTAAGTATACCCCTTGCCGGAGTCGGGAATTTTCTCACACATAAATTAATGATAATGTCTAACAGGATATATATTCTAATACATTAATCCTTAAAAATTTGCAGGTTTTTTACCCAGTGTTTTCAATATCCATGGTAAAATTATACAATCAAAATGGAATAGAAAGTTCCCTGATTGCTGCTTAAATGTATTTGAAAACAGGGTTGTTGAATTGGTGAGAATGGGAAAAAACTTGAACTTTGGGTTGAGGATCTTTTAAGGAAAAAGGTTCTATTGAGCTTGCTAATTATCAAAGAAAAGGCAAAAACTTTTAATCAGTTAACCACAGAACTCCTGCGGATATCAAGAGGCAAATAGCTCCATTGAGTTTGCCAATCATCCAAAAAAAGGCAAAAACACTTAATCAGTCTGGAATTCACTTCAAGACTAAAGAACGTAACTCCTGGTGATCTCAAGAGATTACTATAGTTCCATACCATTTTTTTTATTTAATCTAAAAAAAA
>KZ651491.1:175300-189208 GCA_001010745.2 Gerris buenoi
ACAAAATACAATAATAAATGAAAGCTTACCTGTGCAATTTATCGAATAAAGATGGGAAGAAAATAAAATTTATTTTCTCGAACGAATCCGTAAACGAATAATATCAGTTAAAAGGCACAGAGCGACAGTACATTCCACTACAACGGTCACTTCAATACTAAACTAAACACCGAAGCAACAGGTCCTTTGCTGGCAGGACTAAAGGCTTCGGGCTAAGACTTCTCCTATTGGTCCGCAAAGAAAGGAGTGGAGGAACACCCCTCCACTAACCGACCAATCAGAAACTTCTTTACCGAACCCTACTTTATTTTTCAAACAAACCCCTCCACTTTTTTTTACTATCATAAGAACCGTTTAAGGAAGAGACGACAAGGGTGTCGTTTTTATGGTACATTAAACTTATAATTGTTTTTTTTGTTTTTTTTAAATCATAATTAAAATGTTCCTGAAGCTCTAATGAGGAATTAATTAATCGACAGGAAATAATTTTAAATAACTATAGAATATAGGGAAAAATACAAAAGTTAAAAAAAATAATAATTGGTTTTATACATCATGAGGAATAAATTGACAAGATGTGGACATACTTTTAATGGTGCAAATGTTGATTGACTATAATATATGTTTCTTTTAAAATTTAATTTAAAATTGTGGCCAGACGTTAGACGTTACGGAAACTATATTTCCCTCTTAAAATATAAATATAACAATAATGGTCTTTTAGCGAATTTTCGAAGAAAATTAAGCTATTGCAATGGCTTCAAAATTTTTGTAATGCGAATTTTTGAAAAATTTTCCATGGAAATCCGTTTCAGGCTATTCTAAATCAATCCCTAAATTTTAACACTTTTTTTATGTATGTATGTATATATGTGTCACTCCAAACGATATCTCCCCTTAGGATGCACTTAAAAATTTTAAAATGTCAATAATATCAAAAGAAAGGATGAGTTCGTTGGCCAGAATTTTTGGAGTTCATTTAGGGGTCCTATTTTGACAGTTTAGGGTCAAAAATAGCATAAAATCGTGTTTCTTCCATTTCACCTCCCTTTTATATGAAAATATGATAAAAGTGTACATAGTACATAACAAAAATTACTGTACTCTTAAAGAGCTTTCCAACGATGTGCATCTTGAAGGGTAAATACTATTTTGACGTTTGTACCCCGTACCCGTGTGTATCCAAACATTTTTTTTTTCACCCATCCAAATTCTAAACCAAAATTTTTCTATATTATCATAAGCCAATAATACGCAGATTTCTTTGAAAATTCGCTCATTAAGTCATGGTGCATGACTGGACTTTTATGTATATAAACAAAATTATTTGTACCATTTTCATTTTCCAAGTTGTCAGCTATAGCCTGGCTGATTGACCATTTTTAAGCCATTTTATTGTATAATCTTGCTCATTCGAGACTAGATTTGGGTTATTTATTACTCCCTTAAAACCTTCCTTGATGGTTTTGGAGATTAAAAATAAAAAAAATTTTACCATAGATGTAATAACCATTTTTATATAACGAAAGATTTTTGTTTGAAAAGATATTTTAAGAACGAAAATTTGTTTCCAATTTCAAAAATTCCAAGACAGAAATCCGTTTCAGACATCAGGGAACATTTTTGGTTTCGAGTCTTTCCTTCATAATTTTTGCGAACCTTAATATCTTAACCGCAAAATAATAAGTGTGGTAAAATTTAAGTACAGAAATCACAATACGAGTATCGAGAACACGTGTCTTTTTTTCTTTTTCTTTTGGATATTTATGTCATCAATTTGTTTAAAAAATCTTTATTTTTTTAAATTTTTAATTAATCTAGTCTACCTCGTATAGAGGTTAGTCTATTCAAAATAGAGGTTTTCTTACTTTAATGCTTCTGAGCTTACCGAAGGTAAAGGAAGCATCGGGTTCACTTTTGAGAACTAAAATGTCTCCGATATGAAAAATCCTAAAACAGAAATCCGTTTCAGACATCATGGAACATTTTTGATTTTTGGTCTCTTGTCTGTTTATCTTTCTGTCTGTGTGCCTGTGAATCCTTGAAACGTGTGACGATAACTTGAGTAAATGTCGACTGATTTTGATGAAATTTGGTAGACATGTTCATTTTACCCACACCCAGGACGAGTACGTCGGACAGAATTATCCGTCCATGCGTTCGCGCACAATTTAAAATTGGTATTTTAGGTCGGGAAAAAATTTAACTTCATCTATTCAAAGAGACAACCATTTTTACCAACTATAATTGTTTTAGTAAATCAAACAGCGACACCGCTATGAAGTGTTAAAGATCGCTAAAACTATTAATAGTTTTTACACAATAAACGATGTTAATGTTAATATTACAATAAAGTACATGATAGGATGCGAGGAAGCTGTGTGCCACACTAATTAGAAATCTATTTTTTTTTGTTTCTGAACATTTTGACCCAAACGCCCAATTTGAAGATACGAGGCGTACTGTAATGATAATTTATTTTCTATTATTTTAGGGCGTAGGCTTCCGCTGCTCATGTCATAATAGAGTTCTAGGTCATCCCCGATGACCACCTTATAGTAGATATTAGATGTACCATGTACCTTTTGGGTTTTGGCACCATTTGCTAAAGTTGGCAGCATGACTACTATGTTACTCTGATGATAGCAATACCATGAACTGTTGTTCTAACATGTAAGATACCACTAGCATAGGAATTCTAATCATCGTGATGATGGGGTCATCACCTTAGACCTAAGAACCCCATTATGACATGGAAAGTGGAAGCCTGAACACACTAACAAAACAGATCGATGGTGATCCAGTGGGAGACAATCAGAACCTTGATTAACTATGAGTTTGGTCATCACCAATAAGATATAAATATCAAACTTTTCTCTGATTTGGCCAATTTAAAAAATTAACGATATTAATTAATTTGAATTGATGATTTTTTTCTTATTTTGAAAAACATTAGCGCACTCTTTGCCAACAAAAGGTTTTAAATGATTAGAAGAGATAAGATTACCTGTAGTTTATTTTAATAAGAGGCTGCGCAATAATAAACCGTAATGACACAGTTCTTAGTGAATTTCTTTCTTTTCTTTCTCCTACTTGAAGGACACCTTCTATTGGCTCACTTAACTATATGGGTAAAAAAACTCTCATTGCAACATATCTCCCGCCAAAACATATAACTGCGCGGGAAAAAACAATATATATGTTTATATACTGAATGGATGAAGAAAAACCACTGGAGATTATCTCTGTTTTGTTTATTTTACACTGATTGACCTTGTAAAATGATACTGCATTAGATTAAGGAAGATCTTTACATTGTGATCTCACAAACACTCTCTTTCTTTTAATTATGAAAAATAGAATTATTGCACGAACAAAAAGAGAAGAAAGAATTTCTAATTATTGTTTTTTTTGGCTAATTATAAAGTGGGATATTTCCTTTTTTAATTAATCTTACTATTCTTATTTTGTAATATTAACTTATTTTTGCAACCGACTTAAATCATCTCTATTAAACAAAACTGTAGTTAAACAAAATTGTAGTTTAGTCTTTACTTTTTGTATTTTATTTTTACACTCTCGGCTTTTTTCTTTAGTACAGGTACAAAGAGTATAGTTAAAAATGGAATAAAATTAGAAAATTAGTCCATTCGTGAAAATTGATTTATATTGAAAAATCGTAGATATTTTCGTTCTTTTTACGGGCTTTGCTCAATATCTCTTTTCCTGTGCATCGTAGAACAAAATTAGTTATATATTGTGTTCTAATATTGTGAAGAACTTAAATTTGCTACATTTTTTCTTTGTATCTTTTTACTTTCTCAAAGTAAAGGTATTGTGGTGATCCGAAAATTCGATTTTGAGATTTTTATGGATTTACACAGTTTGAGGTCTACTGAGTCCCAAACAAGTGATATAAAAAATATCTGTTTGTTGATTGAGTGTACAGACGCTTGGAGCCTAAACTACTGGACCGATTTTGACGAAATTTGGCATGTTTAGAAAAATCATACCCTGAGGCGAATCGAGAAATAATTTTAGATCTAAATTTAGGGGCGTTACCCCAATCCAAAAAATCTCTGGAAAAACAGAATATTTATTTTTTGAAAACGGTTTTCCGACGATTTTGATTAACATACCTATTAAAATCTCATTTTTAGGGTTTTGTAGATACTTCTCAAAACCCTTATGCCGAGGGTGATGTGTCCGTCCGTCCGTCGCTCTTTGGTTCATAGGGCCCGAACCGTTCAAGCGAAAGTGCTGAAATTTGGAACCCTGGTGCAACTTTTTGACCCAACCAGAGGAAAAATATACAGAAGTCCATAATTAGATTTGCGCATGCGCAATTCAAAAAAATGTGGTAAACTCAAAAATTTACATTTTTTTAAATTTTTGAGTGGGGTATCAAATGAAAGCTGCTGAAGAGTAGAACACAAATATATATATGCTTTTTTAAATTTTGCATTCCTTATAGGGGAAAAAAATCAAAATATACCCAAAAAAAATTTCCCCCCCCCCAACCACTATAGATCGGCTGGTGCTAAAATTTCGAAATAATTCATGCTAATGCCTTATTGTTGGGCGATGAAAATTCCGGGAGTTGATCCCAAATTTTTAAAAATTGTCAATTTTGGGCGCGAAATAGTGAAGTGCGCCCAAAATTTTATTTTTTTAAAATTTTGAGTTGGGTATCAAATGAAAGCTGCTGAAGAGTAGGACACAAATATATATTTGCTTTTTTAAATTTTTTATTCTTTAATGTTTTTATAAGTCAAAATATACCCAAAAAAACATTCCCCCCCCCAAACTTTATATAATGGCTGGTCCTAAAATTTTGAAATAATTCATAGTTATACCTTATGGTGGGGCGATGAAAATTTCCTGAAAAATGTAATTTATCTTGTCGTTAATACCGATAAAAAACATTGTGACCCCCCGGGGGATCGAACCCGGAACCCTTTGGATCGAAGAAAAAAAAATCATAATTATATAACGGGTGTGCTAATTCATCTACAAAACCCTAAAAAGTACTTGGGGCAAGTACTTCCCTGTGATTTTTTTTATTGTTTATTAGAATTTTTTTTTTACATTTAGTACACACTAAATAATATAAAAACTTACACTATATATATTCCTGGGCTATTAAGGGTGGTTAGAGGTTGTTTGAACTGGCTCGAAATCTCGGCCTGGCACGTACAATATGAATTTGCCTATTCCTGTCTATTAACATTAAAAACATATCGATGAAGGTAATGTTTCTAATGACGATTAAGAGATTAACGTTTATAAAATGACAATCCAAGATTGTTAGGGTTTAAGGCGAAGTTTTAAAATGTTCATTCTAGGGAATTTTTTTTCAGCGAATTTATCTTTAGAAATTTGTCAACCTGAACTGAAGATTTAGATTTTTTACCTGTAATCGTATTACTATTACTTACAAAGTTGACTCAATATTATGCTTCCACATGAGATTATTTTAGGACGTCATGTTTTGTACTTCTGATTTAAATCTCTTTTTACCTGTATGAACAAATGTTTTAAAAACACGCAGCTACGAAAATTACTATGCTACAATGTCCGGGTATAATTCCACCTTGGAATGTCCTTCATTAGACAAAAGATACATTTTTTTTAAATTAGATTGGCAATTTAGCTTAGAATAAGATCCGCCTCAGTTAAACATTCCATAACTGGTGCAATTTAGCCTGTTTTAATCACATACCTTATCATTATTAATCGAAACTTTTAAATGTTCTTTTATCATTTGTTAAAAATCACGTTTTATTTATTAAAGACAGCTGAGACTCCAGGAAACGTTTAAGACTGATTAGAGGATTCAAGTCGGTTAATTGTAATATGGATTAATTATTTAGTATTGAAAGAGGATATTATGTTTCGTTTAATTATAAAAATTGTTTTATTTTTATTTTTGTTATATTAAAGTTTTAATGTTTAATTATTGAGGTAGTCCTTTGTTTTCTGATAATGAAAGTGATTTTTTTTTCCTGGAGTGTACGGTTTCGTTAATGATTTTAAGTATAAAGTCTTTTTAATTAATGGGATTAGGTTGGTTGATTGTCGGTTTTCGTTCTAATTGTGCCAAGTTCAACTGTCCTTGACTTAGTAACAATGGAACATGGAATTGTCTTAAGAAAAAAAGGTTGGGGAGTCCGATAAGGCTCTTGTAGAGTTCTGTGTTATGTGGCGTAATTCCGTGGGAATCAGGCGGGGAAATGGTGTGGTAACACTCCCTGTCCGTAGTTTTTACTGAAACTGGGTCTAGGTGGCCTGTCGGGTACTGGCTGGACGTCCAGCCGTATCGACTCTTACTCACTTCCTTAGGAACTCGCCGATAAGGAACAGGCTGAGGAAATTCGGCCTTTTTCGCTTGGCCTAACTCTCAGTCGTCTCTTTGAAGAGGAGCTCCCTCCTCCTGCATTGGATTCATTCGTCGGTGAAAGATGGATAAGCCTACGAGTTTAATGAACGAATAGACAGCCTATTTCTATTATACGATGATGAAACATTAAGGAATCAGGCATCCGAAAACAGCATCTACCTGCAGTTATCAATAAGACGTTCTCCTCTCATACCAAGAACCTGTTTCTAAACAAAATCTGTCTTTTTTATTAGTACATATTTATATGAATTCTTGTAACTCTGAGTAATATCAGTAATTAATATGCAAATATCAGTCGCTGATATTTGATCAACGTTTTCTGTTCCCTGTTTACTGTTTATTCTCCTCTTGATCTGTAAATATTGAAGCTTATGCAATATATACTTAATAATTACTTACATAGTCGGATCTTACTATATCAGAAGTTAGAGGTTGGCAAAGCCTTCTCCAGGTTGTCAAGCAAAACCTTTATAAATTTATTTTCCTGGCTATGTCCCAGGATAGACCTATTTTTTGGCAGTTGACGTGGAGGTTGTCCATCTAAGTTGATCTCTGCTGCCCTCTCGTCCCTATTCCAGGTCTCTAAAGCTCTTTTAGGGCATCTTTCTATCCCTATACGGTTAACGGTTAACGTGTCCAAATCACCTCATCATAAAAGAAATTTCGTTGAATTAAAAAAGCTACGTCTTCACACAGACTGATTGTATTAAAACCATTGACCGGTTCCTCTGTTCTAATAAAGACTTCTTCAGAAAATCTGATAATTATGAAGTGACTTTTAAAATGCAAAATGGGTCGCTATTACACGTTGGAGGAATAGAGTTGTAAAACCACCTCAGTTGCCTGTCTTTGACTATTTCATCTATCTGACTCCCAGTCACAACCTGATCTTCTGGAGAGTTCTACCTACAACCCTTTTAGGGTTTTAATTTTTACTGTCTTACGTTTTTTCTTTTTTCTTTGATTAAAGCATAATTTTATATTAATATCTAATAATACAGTTATTCTTATATACAACTGTTTACTGTTTGTTATATATCATAACACTTTCCGAGTTTTCCGGTGACCCCAAGTTCTTATTTACTTCATGCAGCCACAACCCTTAAGTCCCTTGACGGTTTCAGTCCATGTCGTCCTGCCGAACGTCTCCACCTTCGACTTGAATGAACTTAGTCCTCAATCATCTTTCTCTGAGGTAGTATTAATGCTTCTTTACTCTTTTTTTTGTACTCCTAAGAATTAGAGCATTCTTGCTTTAATTGCTGCGACCAACAAAGCATCCTTAATTCCAGATTAGTCCTTCCTCTCTAGCACGTTTAATCGTCTCTAGACTTTCGTCACCTAGACTAGAATTAAGAGCATATTTTAAAATAAATTTGGTTCTTGAAGTAATAAAACACAAAAATAAATTATAATGTTAAATTACGTCTTGATTCTATGGCATATATTTTCGCGACCACAGCCTCTTATAAGTCTTCTCGGAGGAGACTACATAATATATTTTGTGAATCTTGACGTTTCCAACCTATTACAGGGTTTAGTGGATCATTAGCAGCCAACTTTTACCTCCTGACAATTTACTGTGGAGACTTTCATGTTTCATGGTTGTTATCTTGTGTTGTGAAATCGAGGCAGCGGTAGGAACCTTCACTCATTAAGATGCGATTCAAATTTTTCATGTTTTTCAGCAATAATAGGTCTAAAAATACAGGAATCGAAAGTCGTTTTTAAAAATATTTTTTCGATCTCAATCTTCTTTATTCTGAATACAAAAAACATCTTATGGCATCTGAATGACTTTTTTCCAAATACTAGTGGGCCACGATGAATTTATAGATGCTTGAAGCTTTTAAGGTTAAATATTTAATGATAACTAAATTCAAGGTCCTATGGAAAAGTACCTAGTTATCCAAACTAAAAGGACAATAACTTATTTACAAATCATACTTACGTTTAGCTCGTATTATGTATAATTAAATCGTTTAACATCTTTATCTCTTCTTCATTTTACTTAGTCTGTAGAAAGGGTTAAAGACCTAAGATTTGATAATTAGTTAATTCTCTGTTTACCAGCTTACTAGATAATTTGGGTTTAATCGATTTTAAGCTTATAGCCAATGTCATCGAACTTAATATTATCTATTTTTAAAGTTAATTTTTAAGTCGTTTTAAAACGATTATAAAAACTCCCCGCTAGAAGGTCTTCTTCCGAATCTAAAAAGTATATTCAATTAGCGAAATTAAAACAAGAGGTGATTAAATTTCATGTACTCAACGATTTTCCCCGGATAATTCCATGCATTTAAAAGATTTTAATGGTTTTGAGACTTAAAAATTGTTACCTGTAAGGACCATCCTGACGTAAAAATAGAGTTTGAAACCTTAATCTCTTAATTTTCTTACCTAACTTACTGTTTNTCTCATAATTAATGTATTAAAAACAACGGTATCACTGCCAAAAATGTTGTTCTTAGTGTCAAGTTAGTATTCATGTATGTACGATGAAAGGCTAAGCCTAATGTATTATCACAATAATTTACATTTTCTCAACATGCCGCTTTGAGGATTAAAACAAGATTATTATATGGTAATTATTATATTTGTCATTAAGACTTAGCTTTGATAATAATCTATGTAAGAGAATTTTTTATCCGCATGCAATTTAGAAATTATTAAATATATAGTATATCAAAAACTTCCCAATTTGTAATGTTAATAAATAGGTATATATAAATTAATAATTTTTCTTTTTTCTTTGATGGTAAACCCTTTTTTTAGATTGATTATTGTATATAGAAATATATTTTCTTTGGGTCTTTAAAGGACTTCCTTTTAAGACCCAATGAAAATATATTTCTATATATAGTTTTCTATATACAATAATTAGTTTTTAAAGTTCATAAGTTTCATGTACTCAACGATTTTCCCCGGATAATTCCATGCATTTAAAAGATTTTAATGGTTTTGAGACTTAAAAATTGTTACCTGTAAGGACCATCCTGACGTAAAAATAGAGTTTGAAACCTTAATCTCTTAATTTTCTTACCTAACTTACTGTTTATCACAATTTCAAGATTGTTTTACTTGAGGTCGCAATAGTTTAGAAATTACTACATGAAGACGAGACTTCAACTGTCTGGAAAGGAGACGATGCAGTAATAAAAATTAGTTTGGAGAGGCTTCCTGACTTTCACCTATTTTGTCGTAATGGGTTTTTAGAAATAAATAGAGTTAAGTTAAATCTTTACTTTCTTTGTGGTTTTAAACTAATATAATAGAGGTATTACGTGTTCCTTTTTCTTTTATTGACAAAATAGAATATTCCGGAGGTTTCGATGACATAGGACATAGGTTTCGATGACATAGGAACTGTTCCAACACCAGACAAACGTCACAAAGATGTTGGCTCGGCAAAACGCTATACCCACTCATCAGGGGCCCGACGATGCCCACCCAACTCTGGACCTATACTGTACTGGATCAAGAAGATCAGATATAGGGCTTACCAGAGACGAGCGTGCTCTCACACCGCCATTCTTGCTTGGCTGGCAAAACACATCTGCAATGTAATACCGTGATTTTGCTCACTGCAATATGGTTTACAATTTGTGTTACTGAGAGACACCTAGGGATGTGCCACGCAAGCGTGACACATAGGAACTGTTCCAACACCAGACAAACGTCACAAAGATGTTGGCTCGGCAAAANAAAAAATAAAAAAAAATAATAATAATAAAAAAAAAACAGAGGGGAGTAATAATCTAAAGAAGTACCGTTTGTTATTTGATACAACTAATAATAAGTACGTGCATGTTTAATTGACTATGGATTAAATAAAAATTAAAAAAAACTAGCGACTGTGATTAGTCGCTATCAATATCATATTGGAGAAAAACACAGTCGACATCAATCAGATTCCTACTCCTACGGCCATTTAAATGTTTTCGTGGAGAGACACTTTGTCTTATTCCTTGAAGAATGTCATGGTTAAAGCATTGCGCTGTAAATATTGGGATTCTGGATTCAAATTCCGGAGTTGGATGCATTTTTATCCTTCCTGCATCCCTTCTTCTTGAATAAATGATCTGAATCTTTAGGTTATAATTGCCATTAGTTTATGCTTAGCCAAAAAGTTCTTCATGCTTTGGAAAAGGACCAGTTTTTTTTTGTTTTTGTTTTTTTTCATAAACGCTATAAAATTAAAAAGACCACCTTCAAATATCTCGATTACTTGTTATATAAAATCAACACACACATATAAAATATAAATAAATAAAAAACAAGCAAACTTTGATCGGATTTAAGATTTTGTGAAAGTTCCAGATCAGTTCCCACAAGAATTTTAAGGTTTTTTTTTTTATTATTTTTCGGTTGTTATTACCTGCTGTATCTCATTATCTGTGCTGACTATCTGGTGCATAACACTTGACATTTTATTTTTTTTCAAAAAATAAATAAAAATCTGCATACAAATATACGTATTAAAATGTTCGTAAATTACAAAAGTTCTCAATATTTCATTAAAAAAAAACACACACATTTGCGTTAAACATTTAGTACACAAAAACATTAAAATCACACTTCTTTTTTATTTTAGAGAGCTATAAAACTTAATATACGTGTACTTGAGGATTTTTTTTTTTTTTTTTCAGAAATAAAAGAGCAAAGTTTTAATGATTCAAAAATTTATTTAATTTTGGCTTTGTTACTTTTCCTTACCTATGGTAGGAAAAGTATTGTTTTCACCCAATTTTTTTTTTTTNGTTATCATCGTAGCGCCCAAGGTATTTAACCTAGAGAGTTGAAACTTGGCAGGAAAATCAGTCCTTACTTCCTTAGTTGTGCCGCCCGGAAAATCAACATTTTCCGCTATCTTCAACCCAGATTACTGAGAGCAAAATTTTCAAAAATTCGTAAAAAATCAAAAAGAGGACCGATTGAGTTGAAATTTTGGCACGAATGTACCTCTTTTGTATTACAAACAAATCTACTAAATTTAATTTTGATATTGGTCACGATTTTGAAGTTATCGATTTTTGAATTTTGACACTTTTTGTGATGACATTAAGGCTCTACCGCCCTTTGAAGTTAGAAAAATCATTAAAATGATTTTCTTTTTCATCCCGATACACCCACAACTTCAGGAAAATCAGGAAAATTAAAATTAATATTTTATTGGTTCTAAGCAAGATATCAAAAATCTAAGTACATGCTTCATTTCTAATTTTAATTCTGCTCAATTTGAGCCCTATTTCAACTCCCTACCACAATAAATACTACAACTATTTCAATACGAGTTTTATCGTAGTATTGAAATGGTGCCTGTAAAATTTATCAAGGAAGTTGAACCAATAAAATTTTAATTTTACTGTTTTTTCAAATCTCAAAGGGTGGTAGAGCCTTAAGCGTCAATAATAATACCGAAAGCACCGAGTATAGAGACAAAATAGAGGTGTCATAATATAGGCCGGAGAGAGTGGGGAGTGGCACCAGCTTCCCCCTCCCCTAGAATACAAACAAGCTACAAAATACAAGACTTTTCTTAGAGTAAAAAAGTAGTTTTATGTCAGGAGACAGGTATTTGAATGGCATTTATATTATAATTTGAGAACTAACAACTTGACAACCAGAACAAAGGTTTCAATCTTTGTATTTTAGTGGTGGGGGAAAATGGTTCCATCTGCCTTCCCTCTTGAGCTACTCTATTTAGTCTCTATACTCGGTGAGTCATTAGAGGGATCATTCACTAGGGAGGTGTACATAATGAAAGTCATTGGTGACGATGATAACAGTTGCAAATGACTCTCATCATAACTCCCTTAAGAATGATCCAGCAATACTCCATTGACCATTATTCAATTATTAAACTTTTTATTTATATTAAAGCGTAGGCATTAAAAGACTTGAGCTTGATTTATTTTGATCTTTCAGAGGTTAACATTAAAAAAGGGTAAACCTAGAACCACCAAAAGGGCAATGTCTTTTCACCCATCTTTCGAACAGACAAAAATAAGGACATGAATCCTACATGCTTACACGTCCTAAGTGCATGCTTGACCAACATTTTTATTACGATGTTGGGGTTAAGTGTCAAAGAACTTCTTGCTTGTTTGTTTGAAAAGATTTTCCTAGGTAAGGATATAAAGTATAATGTCCTATAATCTCTTCTGAAGCTACCTGATGTCAGTTGAAAACTCTTTTTTAAGTATGACAGATTATTGACGTCCTCCTTGGAAAAAAATGTCACCACTATTTAATAACAACAAAATATCTCCGAAAACTCCATTTAACTTGTCTGAAAAATATATAAAGGATTTCTTTCCCCCTTCTTAAACCACTTTGTAATGTTTTAAGTGATTGTTTAATATCAATAATGTCATATTTGACGAATGATAAATGGTTGTTCGTGCCGAAGCTAAAAATTCCTTCGTATCTTCAGTATGGAATGTTCTTTATGATGCTATTCTCTCCTTCAAATCATTTTGTTTAAAAGAACGTGAAGAGAAATAAAATTAATTTTATACATTGAATATTCCTTCAAGCTAATACCAATTACTTTTTTCTGGATTATTATTTATTTTATTATTATTTTCAGGTTAAAGAATTATTAATTTAAAACATAATAGTAATTTAAAAAAATATATTGTCATTTATTGATAAATGTTTACGCCTTTATAGAATAAATAATCCCAACAAAGACACTAGTTTAAAAAAATGAGCCAAGTCTCGCGTAAAAAGTTGTGAGATCATAGGTTTAGCCGTCTCCCACTGACTTCTCCACTGAGTTCTAAGTCTAATTTATCCAGTGCGCAAGCTCATGCTGTTTGTCTGTCCCTCTCTCTATTCTCTTTCCCAAATCACTCTACATGTTTAAATTTAAAAACATTTACTGAATTGGCAAATACACACCACAAACTTAAATCAAACAATAAATATTATTTTGCTTCCGAGCTTACCGAAGGTTTTTTTGGTTCCGTGTCTGTCTGTCGGTCGTTCTGTCCATCAATTTTTGCAAACTGCCACATTTTAAAAACTACACGTTAAATTTTAATGAAATTTGGGTGGTAGGTCATAATTAGCCCATTGTTGGTCCCATATAAGTTTTAACCTTCTGCGCCTAATTGTTTCTATTCCACAGGCGCACAAACATACATTTATTTACACCTATAGCTTCAAAAGTACTAATCTGATTTGAATGAAACTTTTATAGTTTATAGAAAGTAACCCGAAGATAGACCCCAGATTAATTTGAACCGTCTACGTTCTTTAACTTTTGCTAAATCAATACTTTAATTCTTATATAAATAATAAACCTTAGGTTTATTGACACCTTCTGTATTTGTATAAATCGTGATTTTTTTTTTAATAGATGGATGAGATAGGTGTAGAAAAAAACAGCAATTAAATTTTTGTAGGAGACGTTTCGACCCTATATAAGGTCATCCTCAGTCCATTTTAATAACTAAAATATATAAAAACAAAGCAAACCATCAATCAATTACATGTAC
>KZ651491.1:199095-213945 GCA_001010745.2 Gerris buenoi
GACAGACAGACAGACACGGAACCAAAAATGTTCCCTGATGTCTGAAACGGATTTCTGTCTTGGAATTTTTAAAATCGGAGGCATAAAACTTTTTTGTTCTCAAAAGTGAACACAATGCTTCCGTTACCTTCGGTAAGCTCGGAAGCAAAATCAGTTAGTTCAAAACGGTCACCCATCCAAGACCTGACCACGCTAAATGCTGCTTCCTCCTGCTGAGGAAGTAGCAACCCGAATGCTTTAATACAGGATCGCAAATAAATGAAAATGTGACAATATTGCACTTTTACTTTCTACCTAAAGACCCCCATATCATACACGGTCAAAATGTTTGTGTTAATGGGGCAGTTTGATGTTTGCGCAAACATGATGTTTTCGTGTATGGCCTAAATTTGCCCGACATCAGTTTGCGCAATATGATTGAACGTGTATGGGGGCTTTAATATTGTAGTGTTGCTTTTCTGCTTCACAGCAGGAGAGGCCGCTTCCGATGTGAGGAAAAGTTCCGATCATTTATAGTTAATGATCTTGCCTTTACATGTTTAGTATTTCTTTTAACACATAAAACTTGTCGATGGGACAAATGGATATGGGTGACGCCCCGTTACGTCTAGTTGGTTATATATGTCAAGATATTGTTGCACAACTGATGCAGTTTAGTCAAAACCCTCCTCCTACTACGTGGGGAAGGAAGTGTTCAGGTGAAGACACGACTTTTCTCAGACACAAGAACCTTGAGGAATCGACCAAGCTTGACGAATCGCTTCCAAAACATTAGCTAGACTTAGATCTTACGCATTTAAACAAGCAGGACAAGAGTTCATTGTCTTATCATATTTTACCAAATTTTTCTTTGAAAAATGCTCCTTAACTTTTTTTTCACTAGGTATTGTTTTGACGCTTGATGACGAGGAGGGGGTCTAGTCCAAATTAATAGTTTATAATAGCGATCGAGTTGCAGGGTATGTTTCTTTTTAATTTTGTTTGCAAATCTAATAGCATTCTATTAAATTGTTGTATTCTTTTCTGCTTCTGCATCTTCAGCATTATCATTTGTCTGTACAATTTTTTAAAGAATAATCTATATCATTTTTTTTATTTATTTAATAGAGGTAAGAGAACATTTTTGTAGTTTAGTGCAAGTGTTTAGTGAAAATTTGCTTAAAACTTACTTGACACTTACACTAAACACATGATATCCAAATGGGTTTAGTGTTTTTTCTGAACACTCGCACTTGCACTAATCAAAGTGTAAATGGGCCTTAGCCCCATGTTTGTATTCACAGTAATTCTACATTTTTATTTATTTGCAATACTTGTATTAAAGCTACGTTGATTTATTTTTTCTGTTTCAGGTATGTCTTTTATAAATTGATCTTCTATTGTGAGTAGTGCTTTTGTTTTTATCGTTAACTTAATAATTCACAAAATTGAAAATATTTTTAACTTAAATATTTTAAACTTAATTAGATTATTAAATTAGAATGTGTAAAAATACAAATATTTCCTGGATTATTATATAAATATGTATGTATATTTTGGTGGTATTAGACGGTCGGTGGTTCTGTCATATATTATTTTTGTAAACTTGATTTTCCTTTTATATTATATACCAACAGTGGGCCAAGATAAAGTATCCGAGTGAACATTTTTTATTATTTTTGAGTTTTCAAAAAAAAGTCATTCTTAATAAAATTTCCTAATTTTAGGAGCTAAATAAACGTAGGATGTATAGTCAGGACTTTTTGTTTATACAGACATTAACGTGTCATAGTGTAATATTATCTAGATAAAAAAAAACCTGCATGTTTATTGTAGCATGTATTAAGTAACCACTTCCTTGCTGTATAAGTTAGTCAAATCTGAGCATTACATTAAAGGTAACATTTAAAAGAAAATAAAATAGCATTATTATAATACTATTAAGTATATTAAACACCTGCGATTTTCATAGCAAGTATTAAGACATTTTTGGCATTCCTCTACGGTTAAAAAAAATGTTTTAAACTCTTTTAAATTGCAAATGTTCTTAAAAATNGAAAATTCTCTTTTTTTTTCAGTAAATCTTTTCAATTAGAGTAAGGAGTACGACATGTACTGTGGACGGTGAACTTTCGTTCAGCAAATTATTAAAATCAGCAAACGACTACTGCAAACTACTATCTTCCAGATTTCAGGCTGGTGCTGAGATTTAGGGACGCAGATTAGGAAATAAAAGAACAACTCCGTTATTCGGCAACAGGCTATATCTACTGTTGCTCAAGCAAAAGACAGTTATGTGCTAAAAGCCCATGTAAAGGCTTAAGCGCCTTAATGTATATATATATATTTATATATATATATTATAAAGCAATTTATTCGTTGAGACGTATTACATTATAGTATTCAAATCAAAAAAGCCTGGGGAATTATAATGAATTCCGACGTTGGATGGATACCTCGCGTGCTCCAAGGGTCCACCTTGGTGCTTCCCTATTCCAAAAAGTTCGTGCTAAAAGAATCACACTAGGGGATATTCCTCACGATCTCCCTGTCCAGGCCATATCAACACGCCTGCAACATCTTCCCATCTCATTGCATTTAACAGTATAGATTACACTCTTTATTTCCATACTCACTGCTTTTTTGTTTTTTACCGTCTTCATTTTTTTAGGGGCATTTCTTTTTTTTAAACTTTCTTATATTGTTCAATTATAATTTCATAATGAATAGCTAAGTAAATCACTCTTAAATTTTTCATTCGTATTAGGTAATTTTTTTCTCCTCCAGTTTTTTTTATTTTTTATTTTCAGTATTGTTTCAATCTGTGGAAGGAGTAAAATGCATTATTCATACGAGCATGTGATTGAGAATGCAGATGATATTGTTGTTATTGGAAGTCTATACTGTTCTATTAGATGCAGGTATTTTCTAACCTTGCTACTTGTATTTTGAAAAATCCTATTCTCCCACGGTTATTTATCCTACTTATCTTCTTTTTTCACTTCTTCTTCTTATTGGCATTACTTTTTTTTACATTTTTTTTTTTGTCTTACTTAACATGAAGTAAAATCGTTCCAATTTTATTTTTCTTTGTTGTTTTTTTATTATAAAACAACATATGTATTCCAATCCTATCTCGCTTTGATTAGAGACAAACATTATTTTTTTTAATTTTCAAGTCAAAACATGATTACCTTTACTAAAATCTCAAATATCTCAGCTTCCAGTTAGCAAATGACGTTAAATGACCTCATGTTCTAAAAATTTAATTGAATGTTCCTTAGAGGAAAACCATTTTGTTTCTCTGAAAAGGATAACATGTTTTTAGGCGCCCGAACCATAGTGGGTACAAATAACAAAACAAAAAAGATTTTTTTAATTTTTGTTAAATTCAAGCAGCCCACATGCAACTTAATTGCTAACCATGTTTCCAGCTTGTTCACTGCAGACTATGCCACTTCAATAAGCTACATCAGTTTATAAACAGAAGTTATTCTGAAAAGATTTAGTTTGTTTTGTATAATATTGAGCTACAGTGTACTAATGATGCCAACTTGTTCGCTGCAGACTCTGCCACTTTAATAAGCTACATCAGTTTATAAACAGAAGTTATTCTGAAAGGATTTAGTTTGTTGTGTATAATATTGAGCTACAGTGTACTAATGATGCCAACTTGTTCGCTGCAGACTCTGCCACTTTAATAAGCTACATCAGTTTATAAACAGAAGTTATTCTGAAAGGATTTAGTTTGTTGTGTATAATATTGAGCTACAGTGTACTAATGATGCCAACTTGTTCGCTGCAGACTCTGCCACTTTAATAAGCTACATCAGTTTATAAACAGAAGTTATTCTGAAAGGATTTAGTTTGTTGTGTATAATATTGAGCTACAGTGTACTAATGATGCCAACTTGTTCGCTGCAGACTCTGCCACTTTAATAAGCTACATCAGTTTATAAACAGAAGTTATTCTGAAAGGATTTAGTTTGTTGTGTATAATATTGAGCTACAGTGTACTAATGATGCCAACTTGTTCGCTGCAGACTCTGCCACTTTAATAAGCTACATCAGTTTATAAACAGAAGTTATTCTGAAAGGATTTAGTTTGTTGTGTATAATATTGAGCTACAGTGTACTAATGATGCCAACTTGTTCGCTGCAGACTCTGCCACTTTAATAAGCTACATCAGTTTATAAACAGAAGTTATTCTGAAAGGATTTAGTTTGTTGTGTATAATATTGAGCTACAGTGTACTAATGATGCCAACTTGTTCGCTGCAGACTCTGCCACTTTAATAAGCTACATCAGTTTATAAACAGAAGTTATTCTGAAAGGATTTAGTTTGTTGTGTATAATATTGAGCTACAGTGTACTAATGATGCCAACTTGTTCGCTGCAGACTCTGCCACTTTAATAAGCTACATCAGTTTATAAACAGAAGTTATTCTGAAAGGATTTAGTTTGTTGTGTATAATATTGAGCTACAGTGTACTAATGATGCCAACTTGTTCGCTGCAGACTCTGCCACTTTAATAAGCTACATCAGTTTATAAACAGAAGTTATTCTGAAAGGATTTAGTTTGTTGTGTATAATATTGAGCTACAGTGTACTAATGATGCCAACTTGTTCGCTGCAGACTCTGCCACTTTAATAAGCTACATCAGTTTATAAACAGAAGTTATTCTGAAAGGATTTAGTTTGTTGTGTATAATATTGAGCTACAGTGTACTAATGATGCCAACTTGTTCGCTGCAGACTCTGCCACTTTAATAAGCTACATCAGTTTATAAACAGAAGTTATTCTGAAAGGATTTAGTTTGTTGTGTATAATATTGAGCTACAGTGTACTAATGATGCCAACTTGTTCGCTGCAGACTCTGCCACTTTAATAAGCTACATCAGTTTATAAACAGAAGTTATTCTGAAAGGATTTAGTTTGTTGTGTATAATATTGAGCTACAGTGTACTAATGATGCCAACTTGTTCGCTGCAGACTCTGCCACTTTAATAAGCTACATCAGTTTATAAACAGAAGTTATTCTGAAAGGATTTAGTTTGTTGTGTATAATATTGAGCTACAGTGTACTAATGATGCCAACTTGTTCGCTGCAGACTCTGCCACTTTAATAAGCTACATCAGTTTATAAACAGAAGTTATTCTGAAAGGATTTAGTTTGTTGTGTATAATATTGAGCTACAGTGTACTAATGATGCCAACTTGTTCGCTGCAGACTCTGCCACTTTAATAAGCTACATCAGTTTATAAACAGAAGTTATTCTGAAAGGATTTAGTTTGTTGTGTATAATATTGAGCTACAGTGTACTAATGATGCCAACTTGTTCGCTGCAGACTCTGCCACTTTAATAAGCTACATCAGTTTATAAACAGAAGTTATTCTGAAAGGATTTAGTTTGTTGTGTATAATATTGAGCTACAGTGTACTAATGATGCCAACTTGTTCGCTGCAGACTCTGCCACTTTAATAAGCTACATCAGTTTATAAACAGAAGTTATTCTGAAAGGATTTAGTTTGTTGTGTATAATATTGAGCTACAGTGTACTAATGATGCCAACTTGTTCGCTGCAGACTCTGCCACTTTAATAAGCTACATCAGTTTATAAACAGAAGTTATTCTGAAAGGATTTAGTTTGTTGTGTATAATATTGAGCTACAGTGTACTAATGATGCCAACTTGTTCGCTGCAGACTCTGCCACTTTAATAAGCTACATCAGTTTATAAACAGAAGTTATTCTGAAAGGATTTAGTTTGTTGTGTATAATATTGAGCTACAGTGTACTAATGATGCCAACTTGTTCGCTGCAGACTCTGCCACTTTAATAAGCTACATCAGTTTATAAACAGAAGTTATTCTGAAAGGATTTAGTTTGTTGTGTATAATATTGAGCTACAGTGTACTAATGATGCCAACTTGTTCGCTGCAGACTCTGCCACTTTAATAAGCTACATCAGTTTATAAACAGAAGTTATTCTGAAAGGATTTAGTTTGTTGTGTATAATATTGAGCTACAGTGTACTAATGATGCCAACTTGTTCGCTGCAGACTCTGCCACTTTAATAAGCTACATCAGTTTATAAACAGAAGTTATTCTGAAAGGATTTAGTTTGTTGTGTATAATATTGAGCTACAGTGTACTAATGATGCCAACTTGTTCGCTGCAGACTCTGCCACTTTAATAAGCTACATCAGTTTATAAACAGAAGTTATTCTGAAAGGATTTAGTTTGTTGTGTATAATATTGAGCTACAGTGTACTAATGATGCCAACTTGTTCGCTGCAGACTCTGCCACTTTAATAAGCTACATCAGTTTATAAACAGAAGTTATTCTGAAAGGATTTAGTTTGTTGTGTATAATATTGAGCTACAGTGTACTAATGATGCCAACTTGTTCGCTGCAGACTCTGCCACTTTAATAAGCTACATCAGTTTATAAACATAAGTTATTCTGAAAGGATTTAGTTTGTTGTGTGTACGATTGAGCTATAGTATAGCTATACTTTTATGCATATTGCTAGCCATATTTTTAAATACTAACACTATTGTCAATATAGTAGCTTGATGTGTATCCTCCGACCACTCTTCACTTACTAAATACACCGGGAGAAATGTGGTTCGTTTCGTTTGGTAATGTGAGCAGTAAAAGAAGATATGCGCTTAAGTTTCCGATTATCCACTGTTACATAGTGGAGTAGTGGACACGTTTTGTTACACCTGATTATATACAGGGTGCCTTAGTCTTATATTATAGAGTGCCGATGAGAAGTGCGGATTTGAGCAAAGATTCGTTGGACACGGTACGGAAAGATTCGTTGGAACGGAGAAGTTGTTATTTTTATACATATATACATAGCTTCTTCGCGCGTACTAACGTGAGGAATTGAGGAAGCTATGTGTCACACTAATTGACTGTTTGGTGTGGTTCTGAATTTAAGTTGTTAGAGTCAATATAATTTGGGCAATTTAGTTTAGGATACAAGCTGGAGTTGGGTGATTTCTGGATTTTATTTCTGTCGTCCTGTTGTAATTTTATCTAGAGCTGGCATTACGCTATTAATGAAGGCGTTGGTAAATGATAAATTTAAAACTTGGTTGTAGACAACCTCAATAATAGAGAGAATTTTTGTACCTAACTGCTGTTCGCGGTTGTATTTTTCGCGATTAATTTTTACTGTGGAGGAAAATAATACAATAATACGGTTAAAGCAGTTTTTAACTAGGCTTTATTTTTCCGTATCATTACTTTTATTTAAGTGTTTGTTTTAGTATTTTGATATGTTCTCTTCTAATAGTGTATTTGGGGAGTTAATTGTTAGAGAAAAGTATTTGCTTATGCCTCCAAATTTACAAATTCCAATACAATTGATTTAATAAATTTGGATTGTTAATTGAAGATAGCCTACAGATGGCCCCATATTAATTTCAACCATCTTTTAATTTTTCTAAATTGATATTTATGTAAAAGAATTATTTTGACAGATCTAAAAAAATCGGGTACGTGGTACCTCGGAACTTTTCCTCACTTTAGAGGCCACTAAAGTGGCCTCTTCTGCTGCTTTGCAGCAGGATGGAGCAGCATTAGACTGATTTATTATCATTCTTAAAAAAAAAAAATTTTTAAAAAATAATTTTCTTGGATTCGTAGCAATTTTTTTTAATTACAGCTTCCACTAGTTGCACCTTTTAGGCGAAAACCCATTGTCGGAGAATGCTGAACATGGCTACCCGTTTAAATTGTTTTCACCATGTACTTCTTAGCCATGTTTTGGCTAAGGGAGCTGAATGAACGCTCGATAGTGCATGTTGTGCAGGGCTGTGAAATCAATATCAGCAAAGCCTTTCTAATTGCAGGGAAAACAATTCACTCTATTTTAAAACCATAATTATGTGTGGCGCTTCCCCACATAATTATTCTTCTATTTCTTCTAAATTGTAGATAGCTACACTGGATGAAGTACTTTCATTCCATTGCTCCAATGAAACATCTCTCATCTTACTAGGATGGTAATTCGATTTGTCTGCAGTATAGAATCCAAGAAGGGAATTATCAGAGCCCTTCTCCAAAATTCGGATGGATTTTCGACTGGAGGATTGCTTCTATGCATCTGTCGGCCAGGAATGCGAGTGGTAGTTATGTCTACATCTAAATGAGAAGCCATGTCACTTGCTTCTTTCATTATGCCAGTTGTTACGTTCTCCGCATCTTTGATGAATTCGTAGCATGTTAAGAAAAGGCTGAATATGGTCTTCCATTTAAGTGCATTTGCTACTGGTTCCAGTATAGCAGAATACTTAGCAATAAATGCTACCGACATAATAAATGAAGATTTGCACGCCGCTGTATGCAATTGATAAGCATTTATTTCTGCTGAAATTGTCCTTAAAAACAGGGATGCTTTTGTATTTCTCCGACCACCTAGTCTCACATTTTTCCCGGGAAAAATCTAGTTTTCGAGATATTGATGCAAATAAATGTGTTTTTGTTGAAAATGGAAAACGAATAAATTGGTGGAGCGTGAAGTTTCACGTAAAAAAGGGTTCGTTGTATCGAATTTCGCGTGATTTGAACTATCCACCATATTGAATGTGAACAGCTAAGAATTTTGAGTTTGCTATATTTTTCCTGTGCGCATCAAAACAATCTTTAATACTGGAAATTTTCATGTTTATTATCTTTTTAGATTCAAAAGTTATTGGAACCGTACAAAGTGACAGACTGACACAGGAACGAAACTATAAGGGTTTCTTTTTTTGGTTTTACCTACGAAACCCTAAAAGAAAAGCATTCACACCTATTGATCAGTTTTAAGTATGTTTACAAGTAAATCAATTAAAGGAGGTATTAAGGGATTTTAATACAGCATCAATAATTGAGAAAATGTTGTTAGAATTATCAGACCTATTTTTTGATCTATCTTTGAAGGGGGGGACAGCTGCCCCCCTTTGCCCCCCTCTGGATACGCCCATGCCCCGACCTACTGTAATATTTTAAATTTGGTATAAAATTTTAACTTTTTGCCCAAAATCAGTAATCATATTGCGAACTTAAACTATCAAAAATTCCTCGATCANAAAAAGAAGTTTTCTTTAAATGAAAAAAGTCGATCTGTTTACGATAAAAGTATGGTAAACTGAACTATGTATAATAATAACTGGACGACAAAAGGAAAAAAATAAATATAAATATCACTAAACCCATTTCTATGTTAAAAATGGTTTTTTGGACTCGACAAAAAAATTCCATCGAATCAAATAATAAAAGAAAAATAATCTAGATAATCTATATTAGGTTGTTTTTTTTCTCCATCTTTGAATACTCGAAAAAGAAATTCCTGTCTTACTCTTTTTTTCGATGTCTCCGTAAAGTCGTAAGTTGCACCATTAATATGGTCAAGGTTTTTTTTTTTTTTGAAATCTCAAAAGCTACCTCTTTAAAAAAGGGTCCTTCGCATTCTATAAAAAAGAGAGGATGACATGAAGATGCCGCTGGTTTAATATTACAGAATTATGCTAAACGAGACCGGAAAAATCTGAAAAGGAGACCCGGATTTTGAAATATATACGTATTTTTTATATATATACATAAAAAATTATAATAAATGGAAGAAGATCTCTTAAGAATTCCGGTTGTTGCTATAAAGATTGGTTATGTGGTCAAGATTTTTCGGTAGAATATATGTAACGCCGTATTTAACAGATTAGAAGGTTTTTTCGAGGACAATTCATTGGACATATTTCTCTTGTAGGATAGGAATTATCTGTTCAATTTCTAAGTGATAAACAGCTGATTTTATGGGTCGGTACTTTCAGAATTGCAAAATTAGTTAGCGAAAATACGTAGGAGGATGTTTGCTATTAAATTGTAGCGTTTTTTAGAATTTAACAAGAACAAATTTGAAGGCGTAACCCTGAAAACATTATTTTACTAGAATTTAAAAATTCAACTGGAAAAATGTAGAGATTTTCTAAATTGGACGTTATTACCTTTGAAAACTACAAAATCTTGAGAGAAAAAGGTTTGATTCGTTTAATTCTGTAATGTAGTCCTTTTAAATACGAATTTAACTAAATTAGCAGTTCTCTAAAGATCTTATTACCGAGATAAATATGTTTTGATTGAAAAATTCTACAATTTAGTCCTTTTAAATACTAATTTAACTAAATAATCAGTTCTCTCAGCTAATTCGGATTGTACGTGACCCAGAATTTTTTTCGAGTTGGACCTCTACCTGGTTTATATACAGGAGGGTTGTTTTTCTTCAGAAAATGAGCGAAGCACCGCGAAGCGGTGCGGAGCGGCTATTAAAAATTCAAGGGTACACAAAATTAAGGTTTTTAATTTAATATGCAGGATTTTATCACCTAACCTCCTAGTCGGGTCACGTACAATCCGAATTTACCAGTTCTCTCAAGAAAGATCTTGTTACCGAGATAAATATGTTTTAATTTAAAAATTCTACAATTTAGTCCTTTTAAATACTAATTTAACTAAATAATCAGTTCTCTCAAGAAAAACCTTGTTACCGAGATATTAATTCAAATAAATCTGTTGTAGCTGAAAATCGAAAACGAAATTTAAACAAGTTGTTGAAGACTTTGTAAATATGTTTTGATTGAAAAATTCTACAATGTAATCCATTTAAATATAAATTTTACCGTTAGTCGTTATCCCCAGGAAAAATATTTTTTCCGAGATGAAAATAAACAATTTTAAAATTATATACATTGCTTTATCGACAGCTCTTGCTAAGCAAAATCCTCATCTGAAAGGGGCTACAAGTTTGAAGTTTGTGATAAGGGAACCATAAACATTAAGTTATGCTAATATGTAGTTATATGCTTCAGTCAGTTACTTTTTTTACTGTAATTACTCTGAACAACTTTATCCCAGCATTTCCTATTCTTAGCTGTTCTCTGCCACAGTATTACTAGTTTCATTAATGTATATGAGAAAGTTTTGACCGAATTTATTAATTTTTACTTGCTCATATACGTATACATAAAGCGAGAGTATTATTGTTATAGCGAGAAAATTAAATTTTGAGATTTAATTGTTTTGAGGTCCCATGAGTCCGAACGTGGTTTTTTAAAATAATCTTTCTTTAGTCTATGCAGACAAGTGAAGCCTGTACAGTACACTAATGACATTTAGTATGCTTATTCAGAAAAATCAACCCATAGTCAAAAATCGATAAACTAATATTAGCTCACAGTTTGGAGCGCCACTCCTTCCTTGAATAAAATGTGAAAATAAATTAAATCTTCTAACATTTTAAATTGTAGTTCGTTTGAATAAGAAAACAATCTAGTTCCTAAGAAAATAGCTATAATACGGACGGATAGAGGCCGGGTTCGATTAATTAATAAATTATTACTAATTAATTAGTAAATTATTTAATTATGATATAATAATTAAATTTAACCAAGGAAACTCGAAATAACCAATTAATGTAAAACACTGGACAAAGTAATTATGTACTTTTATATGAGATTGTTCAGTACGATTTGAATCGGAAAATCGAAAAGATTTTTTTTTTTAAAGTTATCGATTATCTTTAATCACTATGTTGATTGTTAATTGTGAAATAAATACCGCTTGAAAAAGGTAGTGATAAGTAAAATGCTAAAAATTAATATTGTTAATTTACCGATGTTTTTTTTTAATAATATTACTTCTTGTTCAAGCTATATACAGGTTTTGAGACAAACATTTTTGTTACGAGTTTGTCTGTTTAACATTTTCTTTGACGATTAAAATGTTTTATTCCGAAAACTTTGGTTAAAATTCCTATTTCGATTATTTAATTTTAGTTGAAAAAAAAAGGTTACTAAAAACCTAAATAATATTTCATTTAAAACGCAATGATGACCGAATACTCGAATAGCATTATGTATAAACAATACAGAGATAATTATCATTGTCTAAAAATATTATCTTGTCATTTTATATCTGACCCAATGTATCATTCTTCTTTATTTTACATTTTATAATACTATATTTTGTCTTCTAATAATAAAAACGAACCCAATCTTAAAAATAAAAAGAGATTTATTAACTTTTACTAAAGCATAAATATATTTCAATGCGTTGTGACTTTAAATATTTTTAGAATAAAGAAACCTCCTGGTATTCTTCTAAATGGTATATAAAAAGGTGTGCATTGTTATTATTCCTGTGTTACATTATAAGGATAGATTTGTCTTTATTATCTCACTTGGATTATTATTTTTTTTAAAAAAGTTCTTTTTCTTACTTTCCTGTCTTGGAAAATCCTCTTAAGACCATAATTCAGGATCTAGGTTACAGTCACCCTTGAAACCATAGAGTACAATAAGGAGTCACCCAGGTCTTCCCCCTGAACCCTTTTAGACCTTTTGTTCATATGACGACGGTCTATTGTCATGTTGTTTTGTTGAAATAGAAGTATTTGTCTGCGCAAGATTAGGGTTTTTACATTTTTCTTGACCTTCAAAACAACCTAGGGTGGCCAATTGTTCCGTTATACGTCTTCATTTGATTATTATTTAGATATAAATGGTCTGACGTGTTGTTCATTAGATCTAGGTGGAGTTGGCTTTAGGTAGTACCCTTTTTTTATACCTATATATTAACAGATTGGAGTGAAAATATGAATGTGCAAAAATTGGATTTAGATATTTGGATGGATTTAAAAGTTTTCATTAGTTGTTAATAGATGTCTGATGTCTGTCAGTTTTCTAAGTAGGGATTTTGACTGGACACTAAAGGATCGATGTCTTAACTCCACAACACTGACCTAATGTTTTTATTTGTATTCTAATTTTATTTTAATTCTGTAAATTTTTTGAAGTATAAGTCAGTTGACAGAAAAGACTTGCATAAATATTGAATTTAACCAATATAATATAACTTAATAGGTTATGGACCCAGCACGGTTCCCACTGTCTATAGTCTGTGAAACTGTGCAGGCGCGTGGAGCCTAAAGCTACTGCAAAAAATCTATAATGTAGTCCGTTAAAATTTGTATTTTATAGGCAATTTTCTGTAAAAAATCTAGTTCCGGAGATATTGATAAAGAATAAATTTGGGCACTTCTTTAGATTGTTACTCCCCTTATTATGAAAACAGAGGGGAGTAACAATCTAAAGAAAGTGTACTGAACGTTCTTCTTTAGTCTGTTACTCCCCTTATAAAAACAGAAGAGGGATATTTCTTTGTCCCAATGTACATTGGACGATAAGCCACTTTATCTTAATAGTTATTTAGTCCAAGTTATTTACATTCTAAAAACCCTTAGGGGAGAAACAATCTAAGGAAATACCTAAATTTGTCTCTGCTATAATTGAAACTGAAATTTAAACATACACCTGTTTATAAACATTTTATAAGTATGTTACATAATAAATAAAGTAAAACCTACATAAGTGACCACTGAAGAGGCCAATCAAAAGTGCTTCACGGTCACCTTACCATATTCATGAAATAAGACATTTTTCTACTCTGCGAACTTAAAGTGGTTAACATTACCAGGTGTTCGTTTCATATTTGCGATATTTCATATTGAGATAGTGTAAAAACATTTTAATGTATTTACACTCGCAAATATCTCATGATATATGTAAATATCATGAGATTAAAATTCTGTGTCACTATCATTATGAGAGTGTTTTATTTGAGGTTGTCATCTGTAGTCTGCGCATGCGTGGAATCCTAAACTAAGGCTTTTTATTCATTGCTTTCACCCTACATGGTTTTTGCACTATGACATAAAGGCACTGATTCATAACATGGACCCCATACCCCATGAGGGGCTTTGATGATTATATCATCGTGTGAGATACACATTTATGAATAATTTAACTATTAAACATTTAATAACAATAATAAGTTTTAGCAATCTATTAGAAGGAATGTTGTTCGAAGAGAGTTAGGAATTTAAAATGTTTAGAGGAATTCAGCAGAGAACATGAGAAGCTATCAACAGCGGTCTAGTTTTAAAGACGGAGCTAAATTTACGAGCAATTAACATTGCGACACTAAACGTTATTAAGCAGTTAAAGGTGTGCTTAAAGTGTGGGAATGTAAAGCACGAGAAGAAGGTAAATATGTGCGAGTAGTAAAGCAAGTTAAGTTATATGGTGAAGATGCGGTCGAGGTATCTGAAAGTTAAAAGGAGTGGTGGAATGACCCTTGACATCACCTGCGTCCTCTTCCCAGGGTACCATTATGTGACCCCCATACCACGGAGCCATATCACCACGTATAAAACTCTCCTCAGGTTCAGGACAAGTGAAAGTACCTCAGCCACTTTATACTCCTCCTTAATTATATGATACTCCTGCGCTTTCGACCTATTCCAACTTCTATCCACTAAGTCATTCACTTAAGCTAAACTAGACAATCTCTAGACCATATTTAAATAGAGTATCTATGAATATTATGAAATTAAAGTCTTATCAGTACATCCATGAAATTTACAAAATTGTTGGATACTTTTTAATTTCATGCATTACGAAGAAACAAAAATCTGCCCTAACTTTTTTCCTGCCTGTTCGTCGAGATTTCGAGTGGCGTATATCCGACTATATAGACGCCAAACGGGCTAAACTAAATCCATCATTTTTTACGAAGTAGTGTGTACTTACATGTGGTGAATGTGTTAAGCTTTGTATCATAAAAAAAAAAAATCGGGTGCGGGGTACCTTGGAACTTTTCCTCACTTCAGAGGCCACTAAAGTGGCCTCTACTGTTGCTTCGCAGTAGGAGGATGCAGCATTGGACGTGGTCAGTGATCAGTACTTGGATGGGTGACCGTTCTAAACTAACTGATTTATTATCATTCTTGTGTGTGTGAGTGTAAGACAGAGAG
>KZ651491.1:285591-298311 GCA_001010745.2 Gerris buenoi
ATTATGTCAGCATTGGCTTTTTTATATTCAAGTTACCGTTACAAGAATATGATCTGCCTAAAAATAAAAAATAAAAACAGACATTTAATTCAGTAATAAGGCCAAACAAGAATTTAAAGCAGAAAAAAGTGCAACGGGGGTAAATGTTTTGGTTGGGTACCGTTACCGAAAGTTAGCCTGGAAAAAAATGAGACATCAACTACTAAAAAACCCGACAAGTAATATGTCAAAACTCACGGATAAAAGAAAAGCCGAAATAACTTCAAAAAACTAGAGCCGCCTCTTATATCGGTCTTGTATGTTTTTTTTTAGGTTTAAAATGATGAAAATGCCTTTAAAAAAATGTTAATTTTTTGTGTATTAACTATACTGATATTTAGTATCTTGAAATTATATGAAAGAAAGGCAAAACTCAAACCAAGAGCTTTCTCACGTACTTTGTAATACTGATTTTAACAATCAGTAGGTCCCATAGGGGAGTAACAATCAGCAGGAATGGTCTGCGCTAATGCTTTTGATGATTACATCGGAGGCTAGGCCGGGTTCATCAATTTTTACTTCTTTAGATTGTTACTCTCTTATGTTTTTTTTTTTTTAGGATTTAAATGACGACTAAATAACTATGAAGACAAAGTGATGTTTAGTCCAATGTACTTTGGAACAAAGGAACATCACACTTCCGTTTTTATAAGAAGAAACAATCTAAAGAAGAACATTCCGTACACCTTCTTTAGATTGTTACTCCTCCTCTAGTTTTTATTAAGGGAGTAACAATCTAAAGAAGTGCCGTTCAATTCGTATCATATTTTAACATTGAATTAAATTTTAATAATAAAAAGAATCAAACAAAACATAAGTATTCTAGGAATAATATTAGATATGCATTTAATTTTACTAAATCCTACCATCTAAGAGAAAAGGGCATCACTTTAAATGCATTCTTTTCGTTTTGACAAAGAGATAATTATCTCTAAAATGTATAAATCAAATTGGCTTTTTTATATTCAAGTTACCGTTACAAGAATATGATCTGCCTAAAAATAAAAAATAAAAACAGACATTTAATTCAGTAATAAGGCCAAACAAGAATTTAAAGCAGAAAAAAGTGCAACGGGGGTAAATGTTTTGGTTGGGTACCGTTACCGAAATTTAGCCTGGAAAAAAATGAGACATCAACTACTAAAAAACCCGACAAGTAATATGTCAAAACTCACGGATAAAAGAAAAGCCGAAATAACTTCAAAAAACTAGAGCCGCCTCTTATATCGGTCTTGTATGTTTTTTTTTAGGTTTAAAATGATGAAAATGCCTTTAAAAAAATGTTAATTTTTTGTGTATTAACTATACTGATATTTAGTATCTTGAAATTATATGAAAGAAAGGCAAAACTCAAACCAAGAGCTTTCTCACGTACTTTGTAATACTGATTTTAACAATCAGAAGGTCCCATAGGGGAGTAACAATCAGCAGGAATGGTCTGCGCTAATGCTTTTGATGATTACATCGGAGGCTAGGCCGGGTTCATCAATTTTTACTTCTTTAGATTGTTACTCTCTTATGTTTTTTTTTTTTTAGGATTTAAATGACGACTAAATAACTATGAAGACAAAGTGATGTTTAGTCCAATGTACTTTGGAACAAAGGAACATCACACTTCCGTTTTTATAAGAAGAAACAATCTAAAGAAGAACATTCCGTACACCTTCTTTAGATTGTTACTCCTCCTCTAGTTTTTATTAAGGGAGTAACAATCTAAAGAAGTGCCGTTCAATTCGTATCATATTTTAACATTGAATTAAATTTTAATAATAAAAAGAATCAAACAAAACATAAGTATTCTAGGAATAATATTAGATATGCATTTAATTTTACTAAATCCTACCATCTAAGAGAAAAGGGCATCACTTTAAATGCATTCTTTTCGTTTTGACAAAGAGATAATTATCTCTAAAATGTATAAATCAAATAGATATAATCTCTCAAATATATAAGACTTACAAATAAACTTTTTGGACAAAGGGATATCATCTCTTAAGTACGTATATAAATCAAACGTAATTTACCGCCATTCGATTTTCGACTGTATGGAACACGGATTAGCCAAGTTTTGTTCAAATTTGATGGATTTTTTATTTTGTTGTATTTATCTCATTAACTTTTTGTTAATGCTATAATTTTAAATTCATTCTATTCTTTCTTTTTTCTTCTCTGAAATCCTTTACTTTTTTCTTGAAAGAAATAAAGGATTTTCTTTGTCTTTAGTATTATTATCTCATTTATATTTCCTTTTTCTCAATTATATTCTTTCTTACCTTTCATGAGGTTCATTAATCTTTTCTTTTTCTTTTGCTTTAATTTTACTATTATTTGATTATTTCTTCCAATCACCACTTTTTATGGTTTTGTAGATATGTACTTCACAAAACCCTTATGCCGAGGGCCGAGGGTGATGTGTCTGTCCGTCGCTCTTTGGTTCACAGGGAACCGTGCATTTCGTAACTTAATTTATTTAATTAATTGGTTTTTATTGTCTCATATGTATTATTTTAGTGTGTCTTTTTACATTTATTTACAAACACTTGTATATTTTCAATTTAACAGATATCCTATGGACATATCCTATATTTATATATAAGGTTTGTTTTTGTTTATAATATTAAATTTGTGTTATACGTTTATTAATTTTGATCTGTTTGATTTTCATACAATCATATGCCATGTTAATTGTAATTTTAATGGTTAGCCTTTAGCCTACTTGTTCTTCATGTTTGTTAATTTTAATTGTTGTGTAAGTTTATCTTAGTTGGAAATTTCTTGCTTGTCCTTTGGCACTGATGATTGTCTTTTGAAGGCTGAAAGCTGCTTTGTTATTGAAAGTTATTTCAATTTACGTGGAGTGACAGTTCGGGTTATTCCTTTAATATCATCTATTCTCATTTAAATTTAGTTTTCTCTATTCTATCCTTTATTGATAAATAATTGCAAGATAAAAAGAACTTTTTATATACTACGTTTTAAATTTTCTGTCATAAATCCTTAGAATGTATATATATATAGACACACCCCTCCCTTTAGCTGCCTTATACAACCCTGAGACTAACATGTTTTGACCGGTCGTGAAGTCACGCGGAGTCCTGCTACTGTCAACATCATAGTTTTGTTTGGTACGCTTATTTTTTTATTTATTCTTTGTTTATCTTATTGTGTCAAACTGGTAGTTTTGACCGTTCGTGACGTCATAGCCTAGGAAAGATGTTGGTCTCACTGAGTGAGAGACGTGGCGTGTCTATGTATATACAATTATACATACATGGTCTAAGCATAAATCATAAATTTGAAACCTGTCAAAATGAAGATTGTAAACATGGGATATGCCAAAACAAATAAAATAACTCGCGGATTTTTTCCGAATTAACTTTTCATACAGCACTTTTTTTTAATAGTTATTTAGTTAAAGTCATTTATATTCTAAAAACACATAGACATAGGGTAGTAACAATCTAAAGAAGATGAACGGAATTTTCTTCTTTAGATTGTTTCTTCCCTTATAATAACGGAAGTGTGCTATTCCTTTGTCCTTAAAGTAAATTGGACTGAACATCGCACTTTGTCTTAATAGTTATTTATTTAAAGTCATTTATTTTATAAAAACACATAGGGGAGTAACAATCTAAAGAAGGTGTACGGAATGTTCTTCTTTACATTGTTTCTTCCCTTATAAAAACGGAAGTGTGCTATTCCTTTGTCCTTAAAGTACATTGGACTGAACATCGCACTTTGTCTTAATAGTTATTTATTTAAAGTCATTTATTTTATAAAAACACATAGGGTAGTAACAATCTAAAGAAGATGAACGGAATTTTCTTCTTTAGATTGTTTCTTCCCTTATAAAAACGGAAGTGTGCTATTCCTTTGTCCTTAAAGTACATTGGACTAAACATCGCACTTAGTCTTAATAGTTGTTTAGTTAAAGTCGTTTATTTTCTAAAAACACATAGGGGAGTAACAATCTAAAGAAGTACCCTTTCTTCTATTAACTATAACTATTTTATTTATCCAACATATTTTTCTATTCATCCCACTTTTATTTATCCTATATTTCCTCTATCTATCCCTTTTCATTATTGATCATCTTACCCAAGTCTAACCCAAGTCCACCAGTTGTCTGATTTATTACATTAAAGTGTTATTTAGTCGAAAGAGTAATTTATTTAGTTTTGGACCAGGTAAAGGATCTTGGATACTGTTTTTACGTTCTCGAGACTCGTGCTTAGGATGGTTAAGCAAGGTCAAGGTCTATGATGTTCTTACGGCACGGTGTAGTATCGTTACCCTGTATTTTTGTACTCGAGTGATCTCGATAGTGAATCTGTTGCCTGGATAGTTACCCAGGCTCTAGTTTTTTCTTTTATTCTCTGTGTTTATAAAGTGGGGAAGTTACGTCACACACCGGGTTAATCTCTTCCCTCACCTCGGACTCTCGTTGTCTCGTTTCGCTCTGATTACTCTTTTTTTTTTTTTTTTTTTTTAAGTTGTTCCGTCAACCAGAAAACTTCCCATTGTTAAGGTCAGTTCTCATTTCTAGGGATAACTTTGTGGATTGTTTTTGTTTAATTTAAAAAAAAATATAGATATTTTCAATTTCGATATTTTTATTTATATTGATTTTAATGTAACCTTCTAATTGGAAGTAAATGAATCACTTATCTGAAACGAATCTACATTGCCTCATGTGTTAGTAATACAAAAAATATAATAATATAAGCCAGTAAAATTATTTAAATAAAAAAAAAATTATGTATATAAATATATATTCATACATAATACATATTGCTGTACTATTTCCTAGATCTTACGATTCACGCACTCTTGTAAAATTACACAATAGTTATCATCGGTATAAGCTCATCATAAGTTCTTGCTAATGTTGCAGTAAATAGCTTGTTCGTGATCATCAGAGAACTAGACCTGTCAACTCATTTAGGAGTACATTGGACTAAACAACCCTTAGTCTTTAAATTTATTTAGTCAAAGTCATTTATAATAAAAAAAAACACAGGGGAGTAACCAACTAAAAAAGTACCATTAATCTTACAATTGCGAATTAAAGTTTCAACATAAAACCCTAATAGCTAACATTTAAAAAGTTGGTATTAAAATATTATAGGTATCATGATTTTGTAAAAATAAGTTGATTACTCTTGCTTTTAGAGTTGTATTAAGTGAATGCTGAAGCTTTTTATGGTACTCAGACCATATCTGATAATGACTACTTAATTATTCTAATTTTACATTTGCAATCCTTGCTTTTTAATTCAAGTACTGAATAAATTGATTTATGTCTTAAGAGATTCTATACTCGGTTTTGTCATAGTAATTTTATTACTTTATTTAAAATAATTACTCTACACCTATTTTTTACGACTTGTACAAACTTGACATTCTTCGAAAAACGATTTGACCATTCATCTCGGGTAATTTTTTTTTAAAACTCTGAGTATGTTCCTAGATAATCTTTAAGAAAATATAAGTTTATTTTTTTTTTTTAATGACGCAACCGCGTAGCAAATAAAAACTTTGCCATTAAATGTAATTGTATTCTTCCACTTGATTTCCCAAGGACAAATAGCTAATTTATTGTCTTTTATTTCCATTGTTCGTCTTCTGCCCTGATTGAAGAGCTAAGAACAGCCAACAAGTTGGAATACGACCTGATCGTGATCTCTCCCTCGTAAGTGTTTTATTTTAATTGATTACTGAGTTGTCACTCTTAAAAAAAAAAATTATATACGGGTTTTACATTAAAAAAACACATTTCAAAATTACGCAATTTTCTAAATAAAGAGTTTAAACAAAATGATCTTTTAGCAAAATTATTTTAATACAATGAAAATAGACTGCTAATTAGTGTGGCACATTGCTGTATTAACATTAACATTATTGTTATATTACTTTATTGTTATATTGCATATTGACTAAAAACTATTAATAGTTTTAGCGATCTTTAACACTTTATAGCGGTGTCGCAGTAGGTTTTACTAAAAAATTGTATTTGAAAAAAAATGTTTGTCTCATTGAAAAGATGAAGTTTGATTTTTTCCCCGGCCTAAATTTCCAATTTTAAATTTGATGTTCACGTTTACGTGAGCGTTACGCGTGGACGCTTGGACGGATAACGTTGTCCAACGAACTCGTCCTGAGCATTATTAAAATGAACATGTATACCAAATTTCATCAAATTTAGTTAAGAATTACTCAAGTTATCGTCGGACGTTTCAAAATTCGCGGACACACAGACCCACAGAAAGACAGACAGACAGACACGAGACCAAAAATGTTTCCTGATGTCTGAAACGGATTTCTGATTGGAATTTTTAAAATCGGAGACATAAAAGTTTTTCGTTCTTAGAAGTGAACACAATGCTTCCGTTACCTTCGGTAAGCTCGGAAGCAATATAACATTATTGTATAAAAGAAAAAAAAAAAAAAAAAAAAAAAAATCGGGTACAGGGTGGGTACCTCAGAACTTTTCCTCACTTCAGAGGCCACTAAAGTTGCCTCTCCTGGAGGAGCAGCATTTGAAGTGGTCAGTACTTGGATGGTTTTTTTAATACCTATATTTTATTTAATTATTTGAAGTTTGGCGGTATTTTGACAGATGTAAACAAACTTTGACGTCATCAAAATTATCGCACTAATAAAGAATTACATTCGCTTATAACTTTTAAACTAATTAATGGAATTTCACCGGTTTTTTTTATACTTGTTCCTTAATTTTTTCCAGTTCCAACGATATGCTATATGTCAAAATCCTATTTATACTTTTGGTATTACTAACCGTTAAAGTTTAAAAATTCAAAAATTGATCACTTCAAAATGGCAGCCAATATCGAAATGAAATTTGATGAGCTTGTTCGTCGTACAGAGAGGTACATTCGAGCCAAATTTTAACTCGATCAGAACCATTATCGATTTATTACGATTTTTTTAAAGTTTATTTTCAGGTAAGGACTGATTTTTCTGCCAAGTTTCAACTCTCTAGGTTAAATACCTTAGGCGCTACGATGATAACACATACACACATACATACGTCATGCTGAAAACCAATCAGGAGGTCTTAAAAACACCCAAAATGGATAATTCCGTTGAAATCTCGAAAAAAAAAATATTTTGTTGAAAACAATACTCTTCCTACTATTAGTAGTGAGGAAAAGTAAAAAATCAACATCCTTTTTACTTGATAATCTAAATTATACTCTGATCGTTGCGCATTATTATATTAAAACATCTGTCAAGTTGTGTGGCACAACTTCTTCGCGTATTAAAAATATATAGATGTTACTTAAAATATATGACCTGATCATTAAAATAATTCCGTAGAAAACGCGATACAAATAATGTGACCCCGGTGGGAAATGAAAGTGTTTTAGTTTGGAACTTTCGATTTTTTTTCAGTGGAGTCACATTTATTTTTTATTAATTATATAATAATTTCACCTTCTGTTGCGTTATTTTCGACGAATTATCCAAATTTCATCAAAATCGGAGGAGTACTTCTTCGTCTCCTATTATTATTGGACGAATGGTTATATTAGTTTAAAATAATGTAATTGCACTGGTAATTAAAAGTGTGGTTGTTTCGATTCAGGTGGTTGTTTAGTGTCCTGTTTCGATTCCCTTTGGAGACGCATATCTTTATAAAATATTAAATTCGCGGAGACTGTAGACCCTAATATGGGACCATCTGTGATCTACTTTCGAGAAACCATCTAAATTTGTATAAATTTGGTTGAGTACTTTTAAACATAAAGGAGGTGATCAAAAATTATCCGTTTTAAGAAATTTAACGCTATTCAGAAGCTTCAGTTATAATAAGTTCCGCACTGAAGTGTTAATTTGAGGATTTTTCAAATCAAAACTGTTACTTTACTAAAGACCAGATGTCTAATTATTATGAAGTTGGTTTTAAAGAGATTTAAAAATAGTACTGTAACAACTAATTAAGTTTTCCTTAATAAAGGAAATTACCATTTGATCTCAATCTAGAGGAGCATAGTAGGATCTAGTACCAGAACTAGACTTATATAGTGATAGGTAGGACGAACACATAGATGTAAATCAGAGCATTGTGGGACGGGAATCGAAATCTGCTTTTCACTGTCCATATTTAGCTTGGGGATCTAGAGCAACTGCAATCTAGTGCAATTGTAGAGCAGTTATAGGGTGTTCCAAAAGTAGCGCCGAATTTTAAACTGCAATAAAAAACCAAATATCCGCTCAATTTGAAAACTTTTTATTGAAAACCGTCGTACATGAACTCCGATTTAAGTGTGAAAAATCACTTCAGGCATACGTCCACCCACACTTTCCAAAAATGTTCGCAGGCGCGGACGCCCCGACTTCTTGACATTCAGAAGTAAGCCCGTGGATTCGAGTTTTCGCACCAATCTTCGAACAGTGGATTCGCTAGGTGCAATGTTGCGTCCTAGACGATCACGAAGCACTCGAACCGTTGCCGTGGGGCTTTCATTGCACTTGTAAATCGTTTTCAATACCAAAATTCGGTGTTCTGTAGAGAGCTGTTCCATGGTTATAAAATCGCATAAACAACACAAACCAAGCACCGAACGGGTCAGTAACACAAATCGGAATGATAATTGATAAAATAATGATAAAGCCATGGCTACCAACCTTCACGGGAAATCATAGTGAAAACTTAAAATTCGGTGCTACTTTTGGAACACCCTATAGATTTCATGAGCTTTCACATGTTAAAATTTTTAAAACAATCTTAGAATCAACATTTCTCTAATTTAAAGTTATATATCTCCCACTGTAGAGTCTTAATTCATTTTACTTTTTTAGGCTATAACCTTGTTCTGTTTTACTTGTCTCTATCTCTGTGGTGTTTCCTTAGATTTAATTACAGTTATACAATAATCAGTGTTGAGGCTCAGTGACATTGAGCCTTGGGCATGGGAGGCGTGGATTGAGCCACACAGGTTAAGAAGCGAGCTAGCTTGTGCTGAATGGGAGAGATTGTCGCAAGACTTTGAGAAATGGGTCGACCTTCACAGGTGGTTAAACACAATCAGTTTATACGCTAGCTCGGTCCGCTCTACTCTTCAGCGCCCTCTTAACACAAACAAACACTATATCAATGAACTACTTATCAATAATATTAATGTACTTCTTTAGATTATTACTCCCTTATGTTTATTTAGGATATAAATGACTGACTAAATAACTATTATGACAAAGGGATGTTATGCCCAATGTACTTTGGGACAAAGGATTATAAGAGGAGTAACATTCTAAAGAAGAACATTCCTTTCACCTTCTTTAGATTGTTACTCCCCTCTGTTGTTTTTATAAAGGGAGTAACCAATTTTTTTTGATATTTTAGAGGATGTTAGGGCTGCAATAAAGGACAAAAAGACTAAATAACAATTAAGAAAAAAGGATGTTTAGTCCAATGTATTCTGGGAGAAAGGAATATCCCACTTCTGCTTTAATAAGGGAGTAATATTCTAAAGAAGAACATTCCATAATACTTTAGATCGTTACTCCCCTCTGTTTTTTTATGAAGCGTGACAATCTAATTAAATGCTATATTTTGTATCCCTTCATATAATATTCTTTATTATTTTACACTTATGGAATTTGGTCAGTGACAATCCACAGTTAATATGTGTCAGAGAAATAGGCAAATGTTTTTTACTTAATGTTTTCACCGTATAATTAGATATGACTAATAAAGTTGGTAGAAAGTAACACAAGAATATTGTCACATTTCTATTTACTTGTGAGCCTGTAATAAAGCTTTGTTTTATTTTTTTCCTGTTTCAGGTATGTCTTTTATGAACTGATCTTCTATTGTGAGTAGTGTTATAATCATTAAGTGAAAAATTAAGAAGTATTAAATTAATAAGTAGATTAAGAAGTTTATTAAGTTAATAAAATTAATGAGTTATTTTTGTGGTACATTATATCATATAATGTTCCATCCAAACACCCATAAAAATTACAAGATTCATTTTTATACAGGCCAATTTCCATCTTTGTTTTATACAGCATTATTCTATTTCATTGCTATGTCACTTAGGTTTCATGTTATTCTATCTAGTCTAGCCAAGATATTTCTTGCTGCAGTCAGGAGCTCCTAAATTCTTCCCTTAAGGGTTGATTTGCCTGGCAAACCTCCCTCTTTGGCTCCGAATGGCGCACTACTGTTTTTCTCTAATTTCTAAAATTAGAGTTGCAAATCTCATCGAACCTATTTTTTTGAAAAAAATAGGAAAAATTATTTTTGAAAAACTTCCAGCCTCATAAGAAAAACAAGTAAGGCGCGCTTCACGTAAGTACGAAAGGTGATAATCGCCGGTTTCTGTACGATTAAGTTTTAATATTAAGTGTAATAGTTGCATATTCTTTTTCTACACTTCAAGACCTTTAAATTGATGTATAACATGCCGTGGTAACTAAACACTTTTTTTTAGTCACCCGCCATATTGGAAATATTAAGTGTAAAAACTCCAAAATTTGTCCAGTGTTCTAAAGTGCCGAGATGTACCTGTGTGCAAAATTTTTATGTTTCTAGCTAGAGTAGTTTATGAATTGAAACAAGCCAAATGGGCAGACAGACAGAGCCGTTATATATAGGGTTTCTTTTTTACTTTGTACAGAAACCTAAAATCTATGTTTTTAGGTGGTTTCTAGGAGATGCCACCAATAAATTTGGGATTTGTACTTCTCATGACCTTGACAAATATTATATTGCCTGTAAGGTTTGGTGGTTTACATCCTTAACCACCTTAAAGTAGGTGGTTAACGGAATGAACCACCAAACCTCTAAGACGATAACCTCTAAGACGTAATTTATTGAATTTTCACCACTCAAGCTAAAAATCTGTAAATAACTCGAGAGTGCAAATTATTTATTATAAAAACTCAATATTAAATCAAAACTGGTAGTATAATAAGTATTTTGACAAAAAATCCGCTCTAAGAAATTGATTCCATGAGCCACAAAAATACAAAAAAACTAGAGACATGTCATCCAAAACACGCGTGTAGAGATTGTCAGGTGGTAAACCGCGGAAGCCACCAATCCACTGTAATTTTTTAAATTTTGTTTGCTTTTCCTTAAAGCTGTGTTTCCTATTCATTTTTCCCCCCTTTTTTAGAGGTACAAGTATATGATGTCCTAAAACTAAATTTCATGGTTTTAGCCTGTTGGAAAAGTCACTATGAACCAACCTGCTGGGGAGGTAAAATTAGTAAAAAAATCATCCCTTTACCTCCCATACACAGAAAGGGGTAAAGCAAATTTTCCATGCTTCCGAACTTACCGAAGGTAGTGAAAGCTTCGTGAGCGTTCTGAAGAACAATAATTTTTATGTATACGGTTTCAAAAATCCAAGAGAGAAATCCGTTTCAGACATCAGAGGACATTTTTGGTTCCGTGACTGTCAGTCGGTCTGTCAGTAGACAAATACCTATTGCTTAATTTTTGCGAACCAGCATGTTTTAAAAACTACAAATCCGAATTTCGGAAGAAATTTGGATGGTTTGTCAAAAGTAGCCTGCAAATAGCCCCAAATTAATTTCAAGTGTCTACGCTCTTTAAATGTCGCCAAGTTGATACTTCATTCATGAAAAAAATGGGGTTAAATTTAATAAAGTCGAAAAAATAAGTAGCAACATAAAAACATAAAATCATTCAATTATTTCCAACAGAATTTGGTTGAAGCTATGTGCCACACTAATTGGCTGACTATTTTTACAAACCGGATATTTTGTAACATAATATTTTATAAAATGTGAATAAATATAAAACAATCTTTCATTCTATTAATTATCATATAAAATTAATATATTATATTATTATCTTCACCAAAAATTAATCTTGATCAAAAACATCTAACAGAATTATATACATTTTAACTTTCAAAATGAAAACATCCCAAATCAAGGCCAGTTTTAATGTTATAAATTATACTTATACTATCATCGAAAAAATATATTTAATACTAGATGTATAGGATAATAAATAACATTAATATAAATATGAAATAGACCTTTTTGAATCATATGAAGATGATTTTCAATGTGGCAAAATAACAAAAATAAAAATGATTAAAGATTTCATGCCCTGAGGTAATATTTATTTGATATGATAAATCACGTATCCAGATATGAATTTTATACATGTATTGTAAAAAGCAATTTTATATCTCAAATCGTTATATATATATATTATAACATTTGAGTCTGTGGGTATAAGAAGCAAAGGTAAATAATATATACTTAGCTACAAATACGAAATATATGTGTATGTAATTTTTTATATTGTTATGCGTTAGCAAGGATATATATATATATCTAATTTAAAGTCGTTTATTTCTTCATAAATCGGCTTTATATTGTTTTTATTATATTGATTAATATCATTATTGAAGAAAAAATGGAAGGTGTGAAAAATAACAATGAGTAATCGATGATCGATTGGATTACAATATTAGATTATTTTGGATTTTTTTGCGATATAAACATTGTAATTTGTGGCCTTAATCGGAAAGATTGATGGTCAAAGTTTTTTTTATATGCTAATTGATAATGCATAGTATATAGACTCATGTGTAAATCGATATTGTTTTCTTTAATAATGTTTTAAATGTTCGGAGGTCTTTAGGGGCTTTAGCAAATAAACCTAGCATT
>KZ651491.1:372239-382747 GCA_001010745.2 Gerris buenoi
CTATTAAAACCTAATGAATAAAAAAAATATCATATTAAAAGGATTAACTGAAGATTTACAAAAATTTAAAATGAAATGATCATTGTTAACTCTATATTTTTGCTCACTAGGCAATAGTATTTGCCATTTCGTTTAGGTTTATTCATAGAGGCTTGGCTGACATTTACAGTTGAAAGGCAGAGCTATCTGCAGGGCTCAAGGTTTACGTGCCTTCATAACTTTGGCTCTTATTATTAAGTTTCAACCTTTTCCCTTGACTGACATTCATCAAGATATCAAGTGAGCCCTATTTTTTAAAAAGTAGTAAAAAAGGCCACCTCCCTTACTTAGTGATCAATCACACTACGTTTTCATGCATGAATGAATAACCTTTTCCTACTCTCCTCCCATTTTCCTTTTCTTATAAATTATTCCTATTCCTTTTTTTACATTTATAATTCCTCATTATTTAAACGACTGACTTTCCCCCCTCCCCCTTTAAGTTAATTAATAATTTTAAATACAAAACAAGTTAAAACATTACATTTCTCTCACGATATATGAGAGTAAAAAAAAACCTTTTTGTTCATATCTAAGATTATGTAATCGGGATTTTATAATTACTTTATTGTTTAAAATGGATGTAGGGTTTAAAGATCTAAAAACTACCATTAGCTAAGCATGAAGCTAAGTATATATATTCTCGGCTATATTATAAGCCCAATAAACACTGGTACTCAGCTGATTATTAAGGACTTAAGGACCACAGTTGGAACTCTAAGCGAACTATTATGCTCCTTTAATAGGTGTCAGCTTTGATTTCTATGACATCGATTTCATATTCTTTATTTCCTCACCAGGAAGAATATTGGTTAATTGAGCATTTTAAATATACTTTCATTAATATTGATCAATTAAACTAATTTGAAACAGCAAAAAGTTAACTTTTAACCCTTCTTAAGGTAAAGTTACACTTAAATTTTACGTCAAGGGTGATCCAAGATTGAAATAAAAAAAAATCCCGTCAAGTACTTGCCAGCAAGTTACTAAAAGAGTTTCTTCGGTCATAAGAATTCATAATTATTATTATTATTATTATTTAATTTTTTAAACAAAAATATGTATTGTTCACTTTTAAGAAACAAGATGTGCATATATTATTATCCTTTACTATATTCGGTATGCGCTTATTGAATTCTTTTAGGGGTAAAATGGCCGCCCTTTTTGAAACACATTATTTTTTGTGAACAAAATTTGAATGCCTTCAAAATTATACCCAACTTCGATTTTTTTAAATCACAAAATTTTTGAGACTCCCAAGTTCCGGCCCCCTAAAATTTTTAAAAATTGACTTTTTTATATCATCTCCCGGAAATATCATTGGACCATAGAGACGCAAATTTTTAGGACCTGTTCTAATGAGGAAGCGTGGGGGGGGGGGACTAACAGAGAAGACCCATATAGCTTCCTCGCATCCTATCACATACCTACTTTATTGATTTAATTATTTTTGTCTAATTTATTTAATTTCCTCCGTCTTTTAAAACTTTCAAAATTGTAAAGTACCAATATAGCAAAAGTTAAAGAGTGCGGACGGTTGAAATTAATCTGGGGTTATCTGCGGTCTACTTTCGACTAACTATCCAAATTTCATAAAAAAAAACAGATGAGTACTTTTGAAGATATGGGAGTAAATAAATGTATGTTTGTGAGCATCTTGAAGAAGAAATAAATGAGCGCAGAAGCTATTGAAACTTATATGAGCCCAACAATAGAATAAAATTTCAATAAAAACCGGACGTGCAAGATATATGTTGGTCCGCAAAAATTAAGCGACAATAAGACATGGAACCAAAAATGTTCCCTGATGTCTGAAACGGATTTCTGTCTTGGAATTTTTTGAAATCGGAGACCATAAAATATTAACGGTATTGAGAAACTATCACATAGCTTCCGTTACCTTAAGTAAGCTCAGAAGCAAAATCAAAACAATCTGGATGGATTTAAATTACAGGAGGAAACTGATAGAGATTAGACAAAAAGGGTTTTTAAAATAAACAATAAAGTAACTGTACAATTTAAAGTAACAGTACAATTTAAAGTAACAGTACAACTTAAAGTAACAATACAATTTAAAGTAACAGTACAATTTAAAGNAATAAAAACTAAAACTCAATGTTAAAAAAAAAATATGACCTTTCCGATATAGATATTGTTCGGTAGGTGGTTTTCTTTTTTGAGAATTATAAATATGTTTTAATATAGAAGGAATGAAGGAGCGAGATAGGAAATATAGTGTAACATTGTATTTTAAATAATATCTGAATTGATTTAAAATATGTTTATTTGATGCCTTAAGGATGAAAAATAGATTGAGACGTGATAAAAGATTTTCAAGTGTGAAGTTTTTATAAGATAATGTTTTAATCTTGAATCTAACTAGATGGTAAATATTTAAATATTACTATGGTAAATATATTTCTTTGTGAATTATAAAGTATAATGTCTATTGAAGAGCAATTTCGAGCTAAATTAGTTCAATATATATTGGAAACTGTCTCTTGAGAAAGGAGATTTTTAATACACTTAAAAATAAGTACAAAATACTTGAGTAATACCTCTCTCATATACATTGTGATACAGACTTTAAAACCCATAATATTTTAATTAATTAACTAATTAATTAATGAACACATTTAAACGTTCTAGGTCTTCAGGTGGTGACCACTCCTGACGTTTCGCTCTTATTGCTAGAAGCATCTTCAGGGTTGTTCATGGTGTTTATAAGGTGGGGTGATTTAGATATTGGGTATTAGGGGGTTTTCTCCGACCTTTGAGAAAAAAAAAAAAAATCAAGTTTGTCGAGGATATTCGATACAGACTACAGACGACAACTATTTAAAAAAAAACTACTGTTTTGGACTGAGGAAACCTCAAAACGTGCAAAGCTATCAATATCTCAAAATCGATTTTTTTTTTTATCAAAATTTTCTACGTCTTTTCTTCCTAATGCCATGTTAGTTGTTTCTACCGATATATTGTTTTACTTCCTGCTTATACTTTATCCATCGTTATTAACAAGATTTCGCACTACGTCTTCCTAATATTATTTTAGTTGTTTCTACCGATGTTTTTAACAACCAGTGAACTACTAATTTAACTAATTTAAAGTGAAATTCTGTTCTTGATGTATCGCTATGGACCACGGAGAATGACTTTTTCCTAACTTTTACCCNCAGTACAATTTAAAGTAACAGTACAATTTAAAGTAACAGTACAATTTAAAGTAACAGTACAATTTAAAGTAACAGTACAATTTAAAGTAACAGTACAATTTAAAGTAACAGTACAATTTAAAGTAACAGTACAATTTAAAGTAACAGTACAATTTAAAGTAACAGTACAATTTAAAGTAACAGTACAATTTAAAGTAACAGTACAATTTAAAGTAACAGTACAATTTAAAGTAACAGTACAATTTAAAGTAACAGTACAATTTAAAGTAACAGTACAATTTAAAGTAACAGTACAATTTAAAGTAACAGTACAATTTAAAGTAACAGTACAATTTAAAGTAACAGTACAATTTAAAGTAACAGTACAATTTAAAGTAACAGTACAATTTAAAGTAACAGTACAATTTAAAGTAACAGTACAATTTAAAGTAACAGTACAATTTAAAGTAACAGTACAATTTAAAGTAACAGTACAATTTAAAGTAACAGTACAATTTAAAGTAACAGTACAATTTAAAGTAACAGTACAATTTAAAGTAACAGTACAATTTAAAGTAACAGTACAATTTAAAGTAACAGTACAATTTAAAGTAACAGTACAATTTAAAGTAACAGTACAATTTAAAGTAACAGTACAATTTAAAGTAACAGTACAATTTAAAGTAACAGTACAATTTAAAGTAACAGTACAATTTAAAGTAACAGTACAATTTAAAGTAACAGTACAATTTAAAGTAACAGTACAATTTAAAGTAACAGTACAATTTAAAGTAACAGTACAATTTAAAGTAACAGTACAATTTAAAGTAACAGTACAATTTAAAGTAACAGTACAATTTAAAGTAACAGTACAATTTAAAGTAACAGTACAATTTAAAGTAACAGTACAATTTAAAGTAACAGTACAATTTAAAGTAACAGTACAATTTAAAGTAACAGTACAATTTAAAGTAACAGTACAATTTAAAGTAACAGTACAATTTAAAGTAACAGTACAATTTAAAGTAACAGTACAATTTAAAGTAACAGTACAATTTAAAGTAACAGTACAATTTAAAGTAACAGTACAATTTAAAGTAACAGTACAATTTAAAGTAACAGTACAATTTAAAGTAACAGTACAATTTAAAGTAACAGTACAATTTAAAGTAACAGTACAATTTAAAGTAACAGTACAATTTAAAGTAACAGTACAATTTAAAGTAACAGTACAATTTAAAGTAACAGTACAATTTAAAGTAACAGTACAATTTAAAGTAACAGTACAATTTAAAGTAACAGTACAATTTAAAGTAACAGTACAATTTAAAGTAACAGTACAATTTAAAGTAACAGTACAATTTAAAGTAACAGTACAATTTAAAGTAACAGTACAATTTAAAGTAACAGTACAATTTAAAGTAACAGTACAATTTAAAGTAACAGTACAATTTAAAGTAACAGTACAATTTAAAGTAACAGTACAATTTAAAGTAACAGTACAATTTAAAGTAACAGTACAATTTAAAGTAACAGTACAATTTAAAGTAACAGTACAATTTAAAGTAACAGTACAATTTAAAGTAACAGTACAATTTAAAGTAACAGTACAATTTAAAGTAACAGTACAATTTAAAGTAACAGTACAATTTAAAGTAACAGTACAATTTAAAGTAACAGTACAATTTAAAGTAACAGTACAATTTAAAGTAACAGTACAATTTAAAGTAACAGTACAATTTAAAGTAACAGTACAATTTAAAGTAACAGTACAATTTAAAGTAACAGTACAATTTAAAGTAACAGTACAATTTAAAGTAACAGTACAATTTAAAGTAACAGTACAATTTAAAGTAACAGTACAATTTAAAGTAACAGTACAATTTAAAGTAACAGTACAATTTAAAGTAACAGTACAATTTAAAGTAACAGTACAATTTAAAGTAACAGTACAATTTAAAGTAACAGTACAATTTAAAGTAACAGTACAATTTAAAGTAACAGTACAATTTAAAGTAACAGTACAATTTAAAGTAACAGTACAATTTAAAGTAACAGTACAATTTAAAGTAACAGTACAATTTAAAGTAACAGTACAATTTAAAGTAACAGTACAATTTAAAGTAACAGTACAATTTAAAGTAACAGTACAATTTAAAGTAACAGTACAATTTAAAGTAACAGTACAATTTAAAGTAACAGTACAATTTAAAGTAACAGTACAATTTAAAGTAACAGTACAACTTAAAGTAACAGTACAATTTAAAGTGACATCAATTAAGTACGTAATATGTGGCGAGAAAGCTATGTACACTAATTTTTCAACAATGTTTCAGACTATTTTTCCACTGTTGGCATTTCAATAATGTCACGTACACGTACATTAAATTTAATCGCGATCGGTTATGTAGTTTAGATTTTAAATTATTCATTAATTTAACGAAAATCTCATATTTTTAGACTCAGGCTTTTAAAACAAAAAATTCAGAAAAAAACAGAAATTCTTTAAAAAAAAAAAAAAAAAAAAAAAAAAATGTATCAATAAAATACTTTCTCGATGTATATAAATAATCATACATTAAATTTGTTGATATAAAATTAAAAGGTAGCATTTGTATTAAAATGAAACATTAATAGTATTTGCTTGTACTAAAGATATTGATAAGTTAGGCAGGTTTAAAACCTTTGGATTTGCCATTAAAAAATAGTTACGGGTCAAGCTCATAGGATAGTCGAATACTTCACAGTAGCTTGTATAATATATAATTTAAAATCTACCATGAATATGAAGTCACCGTAATACCTATTTTTATGACTTTAAAGATACCTAAGTTTCGGTGCTATATTAGATTCTCGACTTCACCTGTCTCGTAATTTTTAAGAACCGCAATTTTTTTGAGAGCTTAGTGTTATTTAACAATCTCTTAGAGGAAAATAAATTTCACTCTTTTTAACTGGACTTTACCCCGGTATGTGGCGTATTAGTAACATTTTATGGCTCATTTCTTAGTTGGATCTTATCGGACAAATATGGGGTTTTTAGTTTATGAGCAGATATTGACTAGTCTCCTTATTACCATAAAGATTTGTGGTTTTGTCTATTCCCAACGCGAGAGTATATTAAAAAAAGATTTTCTCTCCAGAAATTTATTATCTCATTAGTTAATGAAGTATAAAATACGATCTTAAAAGTGTCATAACTTATTCTTCTGCAATGATATGGTTAAAGAACAAACTACATTTTAGTGGTGTTTTTTTTTTTAAAGGTGTTACAATTATATTTTATATGTGGAGCTTATTATGAACTAATTAATGATAGAACAAGTTGTCTTTAAATATCACACTAACAATAATTCTCCCTGTTACTTATTTAAAAATCAGCGCATGACAAACTTGTACAAACTTTTTCATGATCATAGTGATACAGAATTTAATGTACTTCTTTAGATTGTTGCTCCCCTATGTTGTTTTAGTATATAAATGACTTTAACTAAATAACTATTTTGACAAAGTGATGTTTAGTCAATGTACTTTTATAAGAAGAGTAACCGTCTAAAGAAGAACATTCCGTACACTTTCTTAGATTGTTACTCCCCTCTATTTTTATTATATGGGTTGTAAAAATCTAAAGAAATTTCGATTTGTACTGGACAAACAAACAAGAAAGCAAGCTAATAAAAACGTAGTAAAATATAATCACAATTTAATTTTGTATTAATTATTTTTAAGCCCCTCTCGTAACAAACCCCAAAATAGTATATTATAATAATTTGTATCAACTTATTTTATTCGAATAATTTCACAAGTGTGTTTAGCTGATTCTAACCCGTGTCCTACACATTTAAAAGTTTTTGTTTAATTGTTATCAATTTTCAATAAGAAACCCATTTTTTATGGGGACAAACATAGTTTTTTTTTATTTGCAGACGTACGTTATTGATCATGTTCCACAAATCTACATTCATACACATGAGCATGTGCGCAGGTAAGAATGTCCAATCAACAGATGCACTTTGTAATAATTTATAGAACATTCTTCTTAGTAATTCAACAGGATGTTTGTCTTTCTTCTAGTTAATAATCGCTCTTTGGCTGAGGCCTCCGCAGTTCACAGCTTTACCTACCGCAGGAGGTTGTAAGCCGAGGAAAAAAAACTTGTTAATGGTCTATTAGTATCTCCTGCAGTTCGATCTTCAGGTCCCCTAGAAGTCTTTCTTTAGAAGAAAAGGACTTACATAATCCTAAAGAAGAACTTGCTAGATGCTTTGAAGAAAAAATATGCACGTCCTTTGAGATATTCCTACATCTTTATAAAGTTGGCAGCGTTGATTTGTTAGAACATAATGGTTTTTACATCGCTCAAGAATCTTTTCGATTTGAAAACAAACAAATGCGGGGTACCGGTATGCCTTTAATGGTTAAGATCGGTTGTCGAGATCGTTTACACGGTGAGATGTCGGTGGAATAAGGAGGCAAATCCTAATAAGGTCGACGATTTAGATATTGGGTATTAGGGGGGTTTTCTCCGACCTTTGAGAAAAAAATAATTCCGAGTCTGTCGCGGATAGTCGATGAGGATTTGTCAGAAAACTTTTTCAGGCTGTCTAAAACGAGCACCTCAAAGTTGGTACGGAGCAATTAAAAGTTAAGATTAAAAAGAACCGTATAAAGTACAGATCGAGTCAAAACTCAGGAGTCGTAAGAGATCCATCTTCAAAGCTACCGCCCATTGCGTACTATCCAAGCCCTTGTAACATTGACTTTTCCAGGCATTTCTCCAATCAATAAATATCCTTAAACCATTGTTACTATAGATCCTCCATTCAAAATGGAACGGACGGAGACTAACAAAGAGACCGCAGACGCACTTAAAGTGTTTGGATTCTGTACTGTATTATACAGTTTGAATCAGCTAATCCTTTAATCAAAATAAACCTTAGGTTAATCGTAAAAATGATAACACTAAATGGTTAATCAGATGTTGGCAAAGTAGACAACAACTCCACCTAAATTCCTTAAACCCGACAATGTTAGATGATAGAATTTGATAAGCTTCATACTCTAAGCAAACCGTAGATCAATCGTAACATAATAACACAACATGATTAGTCAGAAGTTAGCAAAGCAAACTATTATTCTATCTATCTTCCTTAACCTTAAGGCCCGTTTACATGGTGATAGTTCTTTCACGATAGAACTATCATGTCAGTCTACGTCATACAACTATCGCCGAGGTGTGCAGTCTACACGGTGAGAGTTGAAATACGTCAAATCTTGTTATCTTGCACTCAATGTTGCATTTTTGACTTGGATACGGAAATAAAGCATTAAATATATTATAACAAACACACAGTACAAGGAATATATTCATACTGTCGAAAAATAGAAAATCTGATATCTATGTGAAGAAAGCTATCATATTTGTTGCCTTTAAATCTGTTATCACTTGAAAAAAAAGTAAAAGCCAATCAGCGTCTAGTATCTAGCGTTGTAGTTAAATCAATCCGCGTGAGTACTTTTACTGCTTTGATAGAACACTCAACTATCTCGTCAGACGAGATAGTGTGATGGCTGATAATTCTATCGCGACAAAATCTATCACGTAGTCTACACGGTGACACTCGTTGAGATAGTTTCTATCGTGACCGCAACTATCGCGCCAACTATCACCGTGTAAACGGGGCTTTAAACCCAACAAAGTTAGATGATTTAATCAGCAAACCTTCAAAATTAGATGATTTAATCAGCAAATCTTTAAAGTAATGCGTAGGTTTATTTTAATATGATTATTTCTTCTTACTATTTACTTATATTCACATAAGTACAATCAAAGAGTTGCTAAAAGTATCTCATTATTATATATTATAAATAAAAATGTACAATTGCTTTTAAGAGTCGTTTATACGATTATTTTATTTATAAATGCTTATCTAATTTATAAGTTAGTAGAAGGTTGAAAATAGAAAACTATAAATACCTTGAACTTATACATTTTAAACTGTAATAACTTAAACTTATTTTAAAGAAATTGTTTTTGTTTTTTTAAAAAAAATATACGTTTTCACTACAAAAATGAAACTTAAAAACAATATTGCAATTTTTAAAAAAAGTTTAAAAGATACATACGTCTATTATGTTTCAAAGAGAAATAGAATGAACTTAGCGTGTGGAGTGCATAGAGGAAGAAAGTCTGTCATGACAGAGTACAGCTTAACTCTTCAATTGACAGTGCCGTTCTGACATTTATACTTCACGAGATGAAGAAGATTTGATGCATCAAATCTTCTTCTTAACTGTCAATCAAAGATGAAAAAAACAGAACCTATTATACTTTATGATATCTCAAACAATATACTCTTTTATCGGTTTCATTTTTTTTACAGTAATATTGGAAAGCGTGGGATTTCGCTTGAAGGCATATGTGATATTTTTTTGGTTATTACTGTTGTACTACCTGTTTTATTGCCAATTTATAGTTAGGCCTTTTAAAGCATTTATTAGTTATTAGTTGTCAAACATGTTCGATATTTACTTTTCTGAGCATTGAAGATACATTTTATACTACTCTGTCCGCGCCTTTATATTTCTCGAGATAAAACTTCTCAAATTTTTTAAAAAATAATTTAGATGTTATTATGTTTTACAATAGACTAAAGAAAGGCTGTAATGTAAAGCCAAACAAAACAATTGAAAGCTTAATTCAGGACTAGTTATCGTTAATCACAGAGGAAATTATTCTTCAGTGTAGCTTAGTTGGTCAGAGCTCTTTACTGGAAATATAGAGGCCCGTGGTTCGAGTCCCGGCACTGTAGTCTATTTTTCTCTGTCTGTCTCCCGTTGTTAATAATAATTATAATTTAGTTTAAATTAAACTTTAAACTTTCCGTAGTATAAATGCTACCCAAAACATGAAAATGAATTTTTACGATTTAATGTATAAAAATATATAGATGCACCTGAACTTGCTTCTAATAAAAGTTTAGTTTATCGGGTGATTTATGTTCCTCAAATGAAAATATAACTTTTTAAAAATTGAAACACTCTATTAATTTTAAAACATTATTATAATAAAAGATTAATACACAATATAATAGAGATTAATACATCACATAGAACTGTAATAAGGTAAGTGTCTGACGTCGGATTCGAAAGGCAGCTGATATACTCCCCCCACAACTGATTTAACACGCAGATTGTCTTAGTGTTAGATTGCCAGTCAGTTGCAGTTTTAAGGGAATGTAGTAGTAGTAGTCTAGTACTTCCTACTAGAACGGGTAGGACGAACCACATGTTCGAACCTTGCAATTAGGCCAT
>KZ651491.1:454199-466128 GCA_001010745.2 Gerris buenoi
GGCGTTGCCTCATTCTAAGGATGGAGGAGTTATCTACCCAAATTCAGTCTATCAGCATTATCTACTCGTCAGCAAATCATATAAGTTCTGCCTAAATTCAGTCTATCAGCATTATCTACTCGTCAGCAAATCAACGAATATATAAGACCTGCAAAGCCACCGGGGGAGCAGTTTGTCTACAGTTATTGTTACGTGGCTCCTTCCTAATGAAGTAAACTTGTAACTAATTAATATTCAATTGTAAATTGTAATTTTAAAACATTAAGTTAAATTGTTTAAATAGTGTGTCCCCGGATCGACGCATGAATTGGTGAAAAAGACTAAAATTTCATTTTCTGGGGTTCAGCCCTGCTTGGATAGAAACTAATTTATGTCACAATTTAAGTTTCGAAAAATCAAGTAGGTCATGGAAATTTACATAAAATTTATTTTTCCCACTAGTAATGTGCTTCTTATCTAGGAGATACGACAAAATGTTATAAGAAAAAGTTGTTCAGACAGAAAAACTGAGTAAGAATACAAAATTTGAAAACGCTCTGGCTACTTTGATATATTGTTTTATTTACCATTTTTCAATTGCACTTTAAGATAACTGTCAATCTATACTGTCAAATCAACCTCAACGAACGTTCTCAATATCACTTTTAAACGTCTTCCCTAGGTAGCTCTAGTGGCGCTGTTTATAATTTTTAAATTTTTTACAATATTTTGAATAGGCGGTTTTTCTATTAGCCGTAAAAGGGTCAAAGAACCAGATTTTTTCGGATTTTTTTAATTTTTCCTTTATTTGTACAATAAACTCTTCCTGTATACAAAATTTCAAGTTTCTAGGATTGAAGTGCCTTAGAATTATGATGAGTGAGTGAATGAATGAAATAACAAAACTTTAGGCTCATATATCTTATGAACTACTATGGGTAGAGGAGTGAAATTTTTATTTCTGGTCCAGTTCGTCATGAACTTTAAATTAAAATTAGTTTTATACATCTAAGTATCTTTAATGGGACAATAGAGGGGGGGAGTTGGTTCCAGTAAAGGATGGCATGGCTGTGCTCGACTTGGCGGGGGCACTGCCTTGCCCCCAAATCCCGGTTGTACCAAATTGTAAACATATAACTGGATGGACAGTCATCATTATTTAGGGGTTATTTATTTGTTCTTTATAACTTTATCTACGTTTTTCGATAGTAACATTTGCTGAGCATTTTGATGCAAGTTTTAGCATGTATCATCTCGTCTTTAAAAGATACTCATAGACAAAGCCAGTCAAGTAAGGTCTCAAATTTTTTCCTTTTATCCATAAATGTATAGTTTTTGCTTCCGAGCTTACCGAAGGTAACGGAAGCCATGTGATAGTTCTGAAAAACGAAAATATTTATTGTCTCCGATTTAAAACAATTTCCAAGATAGATTCCGTTTCAGATATCCTGCCACAATTTTTTTTTTCTGTGTCTATCCTATTGTCTGTCGCTCAATTTTTGCGAACTAAAATAGCTTAAAGAACTACACGTTTGATTTCAAATTAAATTTGGATGGCAGGTCACAATTTGCCCATTATTGGTTCCTGATAAGTTTCAACTTTCTATACCCATTTGTTCTTTTTCACGTGTGCAAAAACATACATTTATTTACACCTACATCTTCAAAAATTTAGTCACCTTGAAAATTTGGATGGCTTTTCGAAAGTATCCAGCTGGTAGCCCCAGATTAATTTCAACCATCTGCACATATTAAATATTGCTAAATTGAATAATTTTGTAATTTAGACAGTATTCGTTCTAAAAGCAAAACCATAACATCGATAAAATACGTGATAAGATGTGAGAAAGCGCCACACTAATTGGCAGACTATATTAGTACAATGCAGCTTTATTTCAACTCAGCTGTATTTCAACTCTTTGCACTCACTAATGAAATATACTTTGTTCTGTCAAATTTTAGCATGAAAAAGGGTAAAAAAATAACTTTTTAAAAATTATAAGAAAACAGACTAAATGTATATAAACGAAAAAAAAAATTACTTTATTCTCAAACGTGATTTAGATATTAGCGAAATTCGCTGTAATCAAACGAAACCTTTATAGTTATTTTTGTCGGTCGGGTTTCGGCTAAAGATGAATCGAGTGTTGGCGCGTGTCGAATAGAGAGGGATCTCGGCTTGAGAGCCTTCCTTCCCTAATTCATCCCGATATTAGGGTCTATACTTGCCTCAGACCAACCTGAAGGCTTTAAGCACGGATATTCGTTTTAAGTTCTTACTATCTCTTAGAACGGATCAGCTTGTAAACTTCAAAAGAGTATAAAGAGTTTTTAGTTGTATATCTGTAATTTCTTTTTTCATAAAAATCAAAAACCCCTATTATTCATTTTTTTGTATTTAAAGAGTTCTAATAGACGTTTAATACTTATTAATTAATTAATATTTAATTATTTTTTATAGTATTTTCTTTTTACTTTTTCATATAAAGAGAAAAGTATTGTAATGGCGTGAAAATTCGATTTTGTGATTTTGATGGATTTACACGTTGTGAGGTCCCCTGAGTCCAAAAAAAGTCGTTTTTAAAAACTCTGTCTGTCGTATGTGCAGACGCAGAGAGCCTAAACTAATTGGCGGATTTAAAAAAAATTGGCATATAGGTTGAGTCAAAATAGAGAAATTTTAGCTCCAAATTTCTCAAAAGGAAGTTAGTCTGATTTGTCTCGAACCGATTTTTAACTATTGAACTTCAGATCGGCATAACCGAGGGGCTAGTTTGGCATAAAATCTGCCAATTTGGGTGACCGTTTAAGATGACATGAGTAGAAATTTCTTATAATTTCTTATTGACTACTTTTCTTTGGTGTAATATTTAAATAACCAACCTAGTCAAGTGTAAAAATAATAACAACTTGATTTTCTGTCTACTAACTAATTTTACGGGCGGGACATGACTGCTCTTTAACGGTTTATTTTTTGAAAATTTCCATTCTATAATAATAATAATTAATGGAGGTGGTCACACAGAACGCGACGCTACGCTAGCCTAGCTCGCCTAGCTAGCAGACGTAGCATAGCTAGCTCGCATAGCGTAGCTTTCTGTGTGGCCCAGCCTTTAGTCAGACACTTTTTTGCCCACTATCTCCTGGACAATAGCGGGCAGTCTCATAGACACAAGATCAAAATTTTTTTGGGGTTTAAACACGATTTCTGTCTAGGATGTTTCGACTTCAGGAAAACAAAATCTTTCGACTATAAGAATGATTAAAACTGATTACGGTAACTTCAGTAAGCTCGGAATCGAAATAATTTGATTTTTTTTATGGCTACTTCAATACTCCCTTTCTATATTATATGCATAATACTATAAATATGAAATAGTTGAAAGATATAGACGTATATGTATTTCGTTTTCGCTTCTAATTTTATCTTTTCTTTTGTAAAAATTTCTAAACTTCTAATTTGTCAAATCGTAATTATAAATTGATCGAGTGAAAAAGGATACTTACTAATGTCCTCTTGTTAATTATTGAATCTTTAACGATCAATAAACATGATCATTAAATTTAAGTACTCTTTGGCTTTTACCTTTCTCGTCTTGTTGGTAATCAAAGTAATTAAAATCATTGTCCCGTCTGCGTTTGAGTTTTATCGTTAATTACATCTCTAATACACTTAATTACCTTTTTGGAAATCAATCTGTAAAAATTTTCTACGATTTCGAGAAAAATCCTTTTATTTTTAGTGCCAGTGATCGAATCATTATCAATTGAAAACACAATAGCTTTCGATTTTTTAATGATCAAGTTCAAAGTTTCTTCTCCTTTTTGTTAGAAAAAAATAAGAGAATGATCGGTTTTTAAAAAAAAAAAAAAAAATCTTTGGGAAACTTAGAAATAGATTTTTGATTGTTTTTTAACAACCTATTGACAATTTGAAAACGGCTATAAAGATTAATCTTAGTTAATTTAATCCCGAAATAAATGTTAACTTTTTATAAATCTTTTAATTTTTTAAGTTTTACTATTATTGTTTAAGTTTTAATATTATTAGAAGTATTTATTTCGATTTTAGTGACAGACTCCTCGATAAACATCTAAAATCAACTGGATAGGTAGAGATCGCAGATATTATATATTATTATTAGACATAATTAACAGAATCTGAGGTTTAATCACCGCATGAGTGCTTTTCTTCTGACTTTGTGTTGAGAACCTACAACTTTAGGTTCTGAAACCATAGATGCCTTCGTAGTAGAATCAGAGGTTTAATCACCGGGAGTGATTTCCTCTGTCATTGTGTTAAGAACCTAAAAATTTAGGTACCAAAACCGAAGTAGCCTACTTAGTAGAATCAGAGGTTTAATCACCGGGAGTGATTTCCTCTGCCTTTGTGTTAAGAACCTACAACTATAGGATCCAAAACCATAGAAGCCTATGTAGTAGAATCAGAGGTTTAATCACCGGGAGTGATTTCCTCTGTCTTTGTGTTAAGAACCTACAACTATAGGATCCAAAACCATAGAAGCCTATGTAGTAGAATCAGAGGTTTAATCACCGGGAGTGATTTCCTCTGTCTTTGTGTTAAGAACCTACAACTATAGGATCCAAAACCATAGAAGCCTATGTAGTAGAATCAGAGGTTTAATCACCGGGAGTGATTTCCTCTGTCTTTGTGTTAAGAACCTACAACTATAGGATCCAAAACCATAGAAGCCTATGTAGTAGAATCAGAGGTTTAATCACCGGGAGTGATTTCCTCTGTCTTTGTGTTAAGAACCTACAACTATAGGATCCAAAACCATAGAAGCCTATGTAGTAGAATCAGAGGTTTAATCACCGGGAGTGATTTCCTCTGTCTTTGTGTTAAGAACCTACAACTATAGGATCCAAAACCATAGAAGCCTATGTAGTAGAATCAGAGGTTTAATCACCGGGAGTGATTTCCTCTGTCTTTGTGTTAAGAACCTACAACTATAGGATCCAAAACCATAGAAGCCTATGTAGTAGAATCAGAGGTTTAATCACCGGGAGTGATTTCCTCTGTCTTTGTGTTAAGAACCTACAACTATAGGATCCAAAACCATAGAAGCCTATGTAGTAGAATCAGAGGTTTAATCACCGGGAGTGATTTCCTCTGTCTTTGTGTTAAGAACCTACAACTATAGGATCCAAAACCATAGAAGCCTATGTAGTAGAATCAGAGGTTTAATCACCGGGAGTGATTTCCTCTGTCTTTGTGTTAAGAACCTACAACTATAGGATCCAAAACCATAGAAGCCTATGTAGTAGAATCAGAGGTTTAATCACCGGGAGTGATTTCCTCTGTCTTTGTGTTAAGAACCTACAACTATAGGATCCAAAACCATAGAAGCCTATGTAGTAGAATCAGAGGTTTAATCACCGGGAGTGATTTCCTCTGTCTTTGTGTTAAGAACCTACAACTATAGGATCCAAAACCATAGAAGCCTATGTAGTAGAATCAGAGGTTTAATCACCGGGAGTGATTTCCTCTGTCTTTGTGTTAAGAACCTACAACTATAGGATCCAAAACCATAGAAGCCTATGTAGTAGAATCAGAGGTTTAATCACCGGGAGTGATTTCCTCTGTCATTGTGTTAAGAACCTACAACTTTAGGTTCCAAACCATAGAAGCCTATGTAGTTCACATTTCCAGCTTTTTCGGCACTGAAGATGGCCTTATAGAGGCCGAAAGCCGCTTTGTATATGAACTCCACTATCGCTCCATATCCTGTCCTACAACTATAGGTTCCAAAACCATAGAAGCCTACGTAGTAGAAGCAGAGGTTTAATCACCGGGAGTGATTTCCTCTGTCTTTGTGTAAAGAACCTATAACTTTAGGTACCGAAAACGTAGATATCTACATAATAGAATCACAGGTTTATTCCCCAGGAGTGATCTCCTCCGTTTTATTGTTAAGAACTTGCAATTTGAGATTCCTAAAACATTGAAACCTACATAGTAGAATGAGAGGTGTAATCACAATGAGTGATTTTCTCTGTCTTTGTGTAAAGAACCTACAACTTTAGGTTTTTTAAACCACAGAAGTTTACGTTGTAGAATTAGATGTTTAAGTGATTTCTTTTCTTAAGGGTTTAAGATCCCGAATCTTTTGGTCTTCGACACCACAGAAGTGTGTGTGATTGAATTATTACTAGATGTATATTGTAGATTATTGTGAGAGTATATTCTGATGTTTATTCCGTTGAATCCCAACTTTAATCGCCACTTCTTCGATTTAGGTTAATCGAGTCGAAGGGTAGTTTAATCGTGGGTATAGAATATATCACACATAGCACCTAAACCACATAAAGGAAATTTTCCAAGTGCTATCCAATTTTGTCATCAAATATAAATGTGGCCTTTAAGATGTTGTGTTTTTTCGTCTGAAATTAGGATCTTTTAAACTAGGTTTTCCTGTGATTCCCATAGTTAGTATGTTAACAAGCCGTTCCAGAGATCAAGGTTACATCCTAAGGTTGGGTACTTCGTGGACTGATCCACCTACCCGATCTACTAGATTAGTTCCACACATGAAACGTGTCGTGATATCACCAACAAGATCACAAAGTCAGTCCGACTTCGATCTTAAACCATCTACGTCGATCATTATTTAAGTTGTAGAATGGGATCTAACGTGGATTTAATTCAACCTTAATTAAATCTATCTGATAAAATACTCCTTAAAAGCATTGTTAAAGACACGTCTTGTAGCCTTATAGAGGTAGAAGTAATCTAATTTGAAAGTAAAGAATCTTTTTTTCTTAAAGATAGTTTATCTTAACTGTATCTTAATTTTAAAGTTTTTGGTAATATTCATACTATAGAAAGTTTAAATTTAAATCAAATTATAATATTAACAACGGGAGACAGAAAGAGAAAACTAGACTCCTGCGCCGGGATCGAACCACGGGCTCTATATTTCCAGTGTAGCGCTCCGTATCTTAATAATCTGTCTAAATAGTGTAGTCTAAATAAGGCTCTAAATAGTGCTCAATCTATCAACTAGTTATAAATGTATCTTAAAAGCGTATTCCAAATTTCATAAAAATCAGATGAGTACTTTCAAAGATATGTAGATGTTAATAAAAAACAAAACAAAATGTGCGCATTCTAAAGAAACCAATAAGCACAGAAGGTTAAAACTTATATGGAACCAACAAGAGCCTTATTATGACCTTCCCCCTAAATTTAATTTAAATCGGACGAGTACTTTTTAAAGATATGGTGGTTTGTAAAAATGTTGGACACGAGACTAAAATAGTTTTCTGATGTCTGAAATGGATTTTTGTGAAGATATTTGGGTACGGGGTACCTCGGAACTTATTCTCATTTTGGAGGCCACTAAAGTGGCTCCTGCTGCAAAGTAGCAAGAGGAAGCAGTATTGGGCGTGGTCAGAATTTGGATGGGTGACAGTTTTGAACTACCTAATTTTTTTTTATTAAAAAAAAAAATTCTATACATAATTATTTATTTAATGAATTTAATTATTTGAATTTTGGCGGTATTTTGACGGATGTAAACAAACTTTGACGTTTAACAAAAGTATCGCACTAATTAATAATTATGATAACTTTTGAACTAAGTAATGGGATTTCTTCGATTTTTTTTTTTTTTTTAATATTTATTCTTTTTTTTACAGGTTCCAACGAGATGCTATGTGTCATTTATACTTTTGGTATTATTAACCGTTAAAGTTTCAAAATTAATAAAATTGAATAACTTCAAAATGGAGGCTAATATTAAAATAACATTTGATTGATTTGTTTCTCATACCGAGTACGTACATTCGTGCTAAATTTCAATTAATCGGATCACTTTTCGATTTTTTACGATTTTTTTGGAACGAAGTTCCTTATAGCACGTTCTGGAGCCCGGGAGTGANCGTCACGCAAAATCCGTCACGAAATCAACTGATGACGATAACTTGAGTAAAAGGTCTTTGAGTTAGTTCAAATTTGGTACACATGTTCATTTTACCAATGCCCAGGCTGAGTTCGTTGGAACACGTTATCCGCCCAAGCGTTCACGCGCAACGCTCGCGTAAACGTAAGCGTCAAAAAGACGGGGAAAAATGTTATTATGAACCTTGTTACTTGACTTGTTTTGTTTATTTTTGTTATATGTCAAAAATGCCACTTGGTTTTGTAAATATCGAAAGTAAGTAGTAGTTAGCAATGTATACGTACTTAGCAGTGTGATTTTATAATTTATATTTATTGAAAAATGTAAGTTAAATGTCGTTCCTATCGGGTGTCCCGCGACACGACACTTATTTTTTAAATGAACTTGTACTTAAAATAGTTAATTATTACTTTCTTAGTCCTCTAGGGATCACTATACACTAATTTAGTTGATAGTTGCAAAAAATATTACGGTTTCAAACAGTAATACAAAGTAATATGTATAAAAGCACTTAATTTGCCGCGGAATAAATTACCCATTACACTTTATCACTTTAAAGAGAATTAGAGAAAGAATTTGGATTATAAAATATATAGGAGAAGATTTCGTGTAAGGTTTGTTATTATTAATTGTGTGTAAGGTATTTGTTTAGGGGGGAATGTCTGGTACACTATGGTTATACAGTATGTAAAAGTTCTTTATCCACATTGCATACTGAACAGGCTTCAAGAAATATTTAAAATATTCCATCCCATAACTGCCTTGTGAGACCATAGTTACCTTTTAAATCCTTCGTTTTTAATACTATAACTAGGCGTATAAAAACAGAATATGCATACATAAAATCTTCTTCTGAAAGGTTCCCCTCTTTAGTATTAAACATCGGACTGAAAAAAACACTAAAACATCCTATATAACTAAGTAATCTACCTCTTTCATAAATTCTCGGCGGTTTTTAACTTAATGTTTTCATATTTTACGCTCTGTAAATACTTTTAATAGGTGTTTCATAAAAATACCAACACACTTTGGGAAAAACTTTGTAATCATTCATTTACTATTTTTAGTCTTCTTGTTTTAAACTTTCTTTTTAATCTCTTTCATTTGCAATAAAAAAAAATATCTTTTTTTATCATTAAATAAATTTCTGTCGACAAACAAGAGTGTAAGAAAGAGAAGGGTAGACTTAACTATGTTAGTAGAAGGAGGTAGATATACCCCCCCCCCTTTTTTTGGGAGAACGTTTTTGTGAGTGCTAATATAGCGTGCGTTGGAAAAAGGAACGAAGTTCCTTATGGCACGTTCTGGAGCCCGGGAGTGAATCCGAAAAAATCGATCAAAATCACTGTTACAAAATAACCGTCACAAAATAACTGTCATGAAATCTACTGATGACGATATCTTGAGTAAAAGATGACCCAGTTTGTTTAAATTTGGTACACATGTTACCAGGCTGTGTTCGTTGGACAACGAGATTCGCCCAAGCGTTCACACGCATCGTTCGCGTAAACTTAAGCTTCAAAAATTTAGGACGGGAAAAAATGTTATGGACAATATTAAGCAGCCTGTTCCGCGACTTGTTCACTATTTTTGTTATATGTCAAAATGTCACTTCGTTTTGTAAATATAGAAAATAACGTATAACTTTATTGTTTTTAAAAGTAAAATTAATCTGTGCTGACGCTTATTTCAATATATTAGGTGTATTATTATAATACTGCGTACTTAATCCAAGAATAAATTCTAAGTTCATCTATTTAATGAGGCAAACAATTTTTTTAAAAAAAATTGTTTATTTTTTTATTATTTTTTATTTTTTTTTTTTAGTAAAACGAACACCGACACTGTTATTAAGTGATAAAGATCGCTAAATTTGTTAAAGTGGACCTAAAAGCGTCTTAATATTTCACATGTACTAATTCACACTTCTTTTTAGGGTCCGTAGTTACGATTATTCATCCTTGCGCATGTCCCAAGACAAATATTGTTGTTATGACTACAAAAACTGTAAAACTGTCTTGAAAAACTTGAAGAATACGCATACACTGTTTTTTCAGCCATTGATTGAATTATCTAATTGTGACATAGATTTAACTACATTCCTTGTTAGATGATGCGACTTCGGACTTCATGATCGTGGGTTCAAATACGAGTGATTTCATCGTAGTTTTTTTATCCAAGTTAAACCTACAATTTTGGACGCCACTTTTTTTTAAATTTATCTTTCTTTAATATTTTATTTATAATTATAAAATCTAAGAAGTTAAGCAAATTATTAAAAGCAGATCATTATTATTTTATTCATTTTTAAGTGTTTTGGTAGTATTCATACTATAGAAAGTTTAAATTTTAATTTAAATAAAATTANTCACACTTCTTTTTAGGGTCCGTAGTTACGATTATTCATCCTTGCGCATGTCCCAAGACAAATATTGTTGTTATGACTACAAAAACTGTAAAACTGTCTTGAAAAACTTGAAGAATACGCATACACTGTTTTTTCAGCCATTGATTGAATTATCTAATTGTGACATAGATTTAACTACATTCCTTGTTAGATGATGCGACTTCGGACTTCATGATCGTGGGTTCAAATACGAGTGATTTCATCGTAGTTTTTTTATCCAAGTTAAACCTACAATTTTGGACGCCACTTTTTTTTAAATTTATCTTTCTTTAATATTTTATTTATAATTATAAAATCTAAGAAGTTAAGCAAATTATTAAAAGCAGATCATTATTATTTTATTCATTTTTAAGTGTTTTGGTAGTATTCATACTACGGAAAGTTTAAATTTTAATTTAAATAAAATTATAATTATTTTTAACAATGGGAGATAGACAGACAAAAATAGACTTCAGCACCGGGACTCGAACCACGGACCTCTAAATTTCCAGTTTAGCGCTCTTGCCAAAAATTATTTTATACGGATATAGGAGATTATTTTCATCAATTTAAATAAAACTAATTATTAATTAGTACTTACTTAATTACTTATTACTTAATTAACTAAATTTTAGAAGTTAATTATCAAAATTGTCGGAACAATTTTCGAGAAATATTTTGAGTTTTTTTTTAGGGGGTAGCGCCCTCCAAAAACCTATTTACTTCTATATTTATATTTCGCCTCGGGTTCGGGTTATGATACAGCTGAACATTTATAAAAAACGTTATCGATGTCGTTCAAATACTTTAGACTCCATGAGTCTGCCCTGACTACTAAAGACAGACAGAAAATGTCTGTCTGTCTTACCTTTTTGAACTCAGGGACACACCATCATACTACTTTCTCGATTACTTTGTTTGTATGAAAAAGTAAAAGAATAATAAATTAAATTATTTATTCCAAAGAGGTTTGAGATGTTCAGAAGTGGTTGAAGACTCTAGAGACGGTTGGAAGTTGTTTAAGTTAGAGATGGTCAATATGAGTTTACCCTAATTATGTTGGAATTTACTTAATCATATTTAGTGATTACTATAACACATTCCTTATCAATGTACCCGGAAGGCTTGTTTAGATAAAAAGAAAATATACAAAGTTCCAAATTATTATCTAATCTTTATTTAATTAGGTATAATTTATTTTTGGGGTAGATTAAACACGCATTGCACATATGCTTTGCAAATCGTTTAGGCTTTATACTAACTTTTACTATCAACGTATTTATTTCACATAAATTATTTATTTTTATGTAAATCTGATGATGCTCTTCAATGAAGGTTGATGAAATTAAACTCATATATTTTCTGTATTATTTATCAATTCAGACGTAAACTTGTTTTTGTTTTATATTTAATCATTTCAAAAATTTGTTATTGTATATTCCCTATATTTCTTCGAGTATACTAGTGCATATTCGTCATTGTATATTTCTTGTTACAATATCTATTTAAAACAAAGTTTGAGGTGGAAGTTTAATAGTCCTGGGTTGTTATTGTATATTCCTTCTTATAATATCTGTTTAAAACAAAGTTTGAGTTGGAAGTTTAATAGTCCAGGTTTGTTATTGTATATTCCTTGTTA
>KZ651492.1:6491-19056 GCA_001010745.2 Gerris buenoi
CAGTCAGATTTAATAATCATCTCAAAAGTGAAGTAAATAATAATCTGGGGAACGTATATGTTTCTAAACCCGATTCCAGAAACAACATATTATCTACATTATGTTTTTTTTAACTTTCCCCAGGGCCCAATTTGAGGAACCTTCCGCCATGGGCAAAGATCTTATGGGCTACCCTAATTTTGGGCCTCGAACAAGGGGGTGGTAGTTTTTACGCCCCATGGAGCCAAAATTTCGTTTATTTCCTTCCCCTCTCACAAGATTATGGCGACCTAGGTAAATGCCCTGTCAGCCCATTTGTATATCAGTGCCTCACTTTCACAGGGGATCTAATTTAATGTTTTTGGGGAAATAGAAGTTATATCGCAAAGGGAAACAGCCTTCCCTTCTCCCAAAAAATTGTAATTCAAACAATGTAATAATAAGTCGAGCTAATAGGATTAAATTAAATTAAATTAAATCACTAAATCTCTCATATAAATAAGTCGAGCTATCATAAGTAGCCCTTTCAGTAAAATATTTTTTCCCTAATTAAATAAAATAATGTTAAGGGTTATCATAGTTGCGGACCAACATCACCCAATCTTCGATGGAGTTGGATCCTTCAGCCTTCTTTTCTACCCCACAGCCAGATTCCTAAGACTATATTTGACATTAAAACGATGTATGTTCTATTTATACTGCTTATCTGTTATACTGTTTCTTTAAAATTTTCTTCTTTAAACAACTCCAAGTATTCGAACAATCCCGTACCTTAACTCGAAGGCCTTTAACAAATATTTAAACTATCCAATTTATTCTCTCTGAAGTAGACATCAAACATTTCTTACAATACTAAACCTAATCCCTCAAGAGAGTCTTAATATTTATCATTCCAATGCTATATTTTAATCTTAAGGTTGTCAAATAAATAACTGGATGGCAATTTCTAATAAATAATAGTATATTACTAAGTAATAATAGTATTACAATAAACTTAGTACTCATGACATTGTTATTACTATTTTGGTAGGTAACTGATGACTGATACTTTGAGTTGTAATGTCAAAGTCAGATGAAACTGGTACTCATAAACAATACAATAACTAATAACCGTATAATATCAGCTTTGAATATTTTCCTAATGTACACAGATTATTATACGGTTAAACGTTAAATATATTGTTTTTATAGCAACTTAAAAGAAAGCCAGACTTTTTTTTTTTTTTAAATGTCAAATATAATGTTTAAATTTGCAAAAAATCTCAACCTCCACATGATATACAAGGTCAAAGAATTATTTTTACAGTAAAAATATAGTAAGATCTAAGTTGTTGCAGGCTATTACCAATACTTTATAAAGAGCAATCAGGTCTTATGCCATTTAAACGGATAAATGAGTACTTATAATTTAGAAAAAAAAACATTTATGTAGGTCTTATAAATAGTTATGGTTAGTAAAGCTTTATGTTTGGTCAGGATTCGTAAAGATAAGAACAGGTCAGGTGCTACTATAACCCTTAAGCCAGTGTAGTAGATTTCTGGTCCGGTTCGGTAAGTACGACTGGCTCAGTCCTTTACAATTTGCGTAATTCAAACCGTTTTTCAATCTCCAAACGATTGTGTAACAGGTTACAACAGACAACGGGTTCGTTGAGGTATCTTCTGCGACCGATTCCGTTAGTATGTTAAAAATTCAAGTTCGTTTAACACAGGTATAATGCCTAAACGGCAAGAGAGTAAAGGCGACGAAGAGTGAAACTCGTCTTAGATATCGTGATCTCAAAACGTAAAAGAGGGGGCAGATCAAAACAGAACGATCAGAGGAACAGAAAAACAGAAATTGTCTTTACACCACACCGTGTGCAATCGACTGTCGTACTACTTTACAAATGGAAGATTGGCTTTAGTTTCACCCGTTGAAAATCTATAAATTTTCATGAGACTCTACAAGGGAGAAACTTCAGAGTTTCTTCTCTCGAAGCTTAATAGCCATATGACATTTCTATTAAAAAAAAAAAATGGTAAATGCTATCTTATGTAGAAAGCAAAAGAAACACTTCTAAGAAAGCAAGTTTTACTGCAGCATCAACAATGAAGATTTTACATATAAAATTATACTCATCACAATACCTAAATTTTATTCTAGATATTTGAATACATATAATTAAATTTCTATTAAAGACATAGCCGCGGTTTTTTTAGTGAATGTAATGGTATATAATAAGAAATGAAATAACATCGATCAAGGTAAAATCTTGGAAACACATTAAAAAAGAAAATATGATAGGGTTTAAGAGAATAGCGTTAGTAATCTTGAAAACGTTTATGACTCCAAATCAATACATAGCTATGAGTGAGTGACTAATAAGAGAAAGATAATAACATGTTTGGTTAATAATGGAAATCGTCAATTAAGAAACTTTATTTTTTCAAATCTTCTCCAAGTAATGATACAGAAGTTACTCATTTGCATATTTTAAACTTATTTCATTGATTTAGGTCCGAAGTATCGTTTTAATCACGGTAGATGTAAATGAAGAAACTCTTACTGGATTAAATATACATAACAAAGTCTAAGTCTTCTCCCGTATATCACAGAAAAAAAGGCTTCAGACGGAGACAACATAAACGGATTCCCCTTCTTCGTTATTATTACAACATAAAAGGGGGAAAAGCAGTGGTGGCGGTAAGATATTGGCCCCCCCGCAAACTTTTAGTGGGGGCCCTCTATTTCCCTTCCAGGAGCCCCCAGATCCCCCCCCCTCACGCATCGGGCCCTGCGGGCCCGTTATCGCCGCCACTGAAAAGCCAAAATATGCACCGGATCACCCAAATTTAATGTAACATTTTTGTAACCAAGTAAGTGAAGAATAGAGTAGACGAAGCAACTGGTATGTGAGTACTAAGACAAGTAGGGTAAGTTTATCTATAATTAACATGAGCATTTCGCCGCTGTATTAAAGTAGTAATAGTAACTGTTGCAGAAGTTATTTTTATCAAGAATTCGATAAGAAGGTGATAAAGTTGTTAAGTGTATATTAAAAAACAATATATAGTGTAAGTACAACGATATACCTTCAAATAAAAAAGAAAAATTAAGTAAAGAAACAGCTGCTTCTAGAGTTTTGAAGTAAGCACTTCGTTATCTGTCGGAATACCAGTGTACCAAATCAGTGGGAACTATCGGAACTCTAAACCGATTTAAACCCTGAGCATTATATGATCGTCCCAATTTGAAATCATGGGATTTAGGAAGAAAAAACGGGTGAACAGGTTTCTAACGTTGAAATCTGCAGGTAGACAGGGAAGAGTAAATCTTTAGAAAATCAGTGAGAAACTAAGTAAACGTAATCTGACACTTACGAGGTAGTGTACTAATACAGGTATATTGTATGGTGTAGTCGAGATTCTAGGTTCTAGGTCTGAAGGTAACATCTGGCGGAGCCCATCTGTAATACCCCCACCCCAAGCCGCAGTCTAAAAATCCCGGCGACGGCCGACCCACACGGGAACCCTTTTTTAAAAAATTTCAAACCTACTTGGATCTTGGGTCCCATGAGACACTCGTTCGGTTTCACCAGACCTCTGTCTGCAAACCGACCTGAATTTGACAAATTTAAATTTTAAATAGGACGTTGCTCAATATCTCTTCAAGGTCTCGAGACTAAACCAAGTTCGTTTTGCTCTTGGAATAAATCAAAAGAGCTGGTTTCAAAGTTTACAATCTTGAATCGTGCATGCGAATTCAGTCTAGGCTAAGATATAAATCCAATTCCATTTAAAAATTTTCTTTGAAACCGTCGGGGTCCATTGGTTAAAATAATTAAAAAGCTACAGTGGCCAAATTAATAGTATCGATCGTTTGTTTATAGATAGTGATAACTACTTTCAGGTACGGGTGTTTAATAGACACAATACCAATAAAGCACCATTTAGAATGTAGTAAATAAATAGTTTTATCAAATTAAAATATAAAGAAAAAAAATATATATACGTCAAATTCGACGTTACCCTAAATTCGGTAGACACTATTAGTGATCATTGGATCGGTGGCACACATTTTTATCTTATTAACGGGTTTCGGTCAAAGCTACTGTCAAGGTTTTGTTATAATGTAAATAGTCACTAATCAATTACATCTTAGAGTTACAGTTCTTCTCTGATTTTATCACTCAAAGACGTATTCGCTACTTGGTCCATCAATTACTCGAATACGTCTATTATAGGTTAGTGATGTAGGTAAAATATTTTTAAAATATGGAGGTGATGCAACATTGGGTTTTGGGTAACATGATATGTAGTAACAAAATATTATATCATATGTTAAGAAAAAGGTAGGCAAATAATCATGAGTCGATATAGTTATACAGGGTATAACCCAGACCACGACCGATACGGCTAATTTTGTTAATAAATCGAGTATTTTAATAATCCGTGCCACTATCTTCCAAGGAGTACAATAAAGTTTTATAAAAGTGAGGAGAGGGACCATTTAAAATGAAATTTTGAGTGTGAAGTACTGAAATAGAATTTGCAACGAAGCCGATTTTCTTGTAACTTTGACGATATTTCAAATCGAACAACTCGAATTAAATTTGATACGTGTGGGGAGTAGGAGTTGTTGCAAGAATGAAAGTGTTGCTGAGAAGAGCTTTCATTGATAAGGAGATTATAGGGCTGGCTTGCCTGGACTCTGTTACCCCTTCCCGAAGTGCCGGTCAAGCAGGTTTATCGGCGATTTCCACAGAGGCAGTGGATAGGCAATGTGGGCTCGACAAGAGGCGAACAGGCCAGGCACCGCCTCGTCCCCTCCCGTATACATCTAGGCTCCAGTATTTGCACGTATCAATGAGTCCCAGCTCTAGTCTAATTGAAGTGACCTGACTTAAAGGTGCTTTCACCGCGAGTAAAGTTTATAACCATAGACGGCACTGGCGCGGTGTTTTCCTTTCTTAGGGCGCTCTAAATCTGCCGATGCCAAACGATCAGTCCATTGAATGATCATAATTTAACCTCTGCATCATTCTTGACTATTAAAAATGTATCAATAATAATATGTATATTTATTGAAAGTTTTGAAAATTATACATTCCAATAGAAAAGGCAACTAGATCTCAGTGGCATAGAAAGACCTACGAGCATTTACCTACAAAATTTTAAAAGAAATGTAAATATTTGCCAATACACTCAGGTAGTATGGAGGACCGACAATGTAATCTAGAAATATTACTACTCGTTTTATTTAGTATTTCTCAATGCTAGGACATAAATGAGAACATCTAAATATGGTGAAGCAATTAACTTAGTAATCCGAATATTCTTATCAAAATTGGATAACAAAATCCGTATTTAGACTTCAAACGGAGTTCAAACTGTCCTTTCTGGTACAAATAATTACAAAGTGTCATTTATTCTCCTCTTCATTGTGGTCAAGTAGTTTAGTTACTTCTTCCTACAAGAATACCGCAATTGGATTCTTCTATTTGATAACATATTTCAATATTTGATCAAACCTAAATATTTGTATCGAAAGCTTGAAAAGCTAAAACGAAGTATAATTATATAAAGTAATCTAATTCTTGTAAGACTATTTGACTTAAATGACACCAAAAATCCAAATATTTTAGATTTATCAAAGTCTGCTTTAAAGAGTTTAATTTAGACGATTTGTATGTTTCTGTGTTTAAGCACAGTCTTCTGAGCAAATATTAATGTCTCAATCGTCTATTTATTATAGCGTCAAACGAGATAACCGGAGTATTATCAATGTCATCGCAATCTGATAATGGTAAAACATGGAAAAGAGTCGTTCTCGCTTAAGTGGGTTCTGAGAACTCCTTAGCAAAAAATAGCTACAAGAGTAAAACCTCTATGTGGGACTACTTTTGACTTCAGAACTCACTAGGCATATTTATTTATTCCATTTATTAAAATGTTTCATAATTGATTTTCTTCTCTTTTCTCTATAATTATTATACAGGTTGATATAGGGGAGACCGGGGCACAGAGGACCTAATAAGGTTTGTGTTCAGATAACTTCAGTGTTATTAAATAAAATTATGTAAATAAGAAGTATTTATTAGAATAAACATTTCTCTAACTGTTCCCCGACTCACAGTTCTTAATTTTAATTATAAGTATTTTATTTTAATTTTTTCTGTAAAAAGTCGATTGGTCCTCTGTGCCCCTGGTGCAGGGGCACATAGGACCACTTCCGTTTATTTAGAAAAACAAATTAAATTCTACATTTTTATTTTTAATTTTTATTTTTATTTGGCAGTAGCTACAAACAATATTTTCATCGCCATCTTCAGCCCCTGCGCAAGAACCATATGTCCATTCTTTACAAATTCAAATAACAGCATGGGGTGTACCGCATACCTTTACGGTCCTCTGTGCCCCAAGCCACATGTCATTAAAAAACATTTTATGACAAGATACACGACAGACTTAAACAAATGAAAACAATTTACATTATAAATATAAGACCTAAGTTTATCAGATACAGTAAATTTGTTTAAAAATTCTGTATCAAATTAATGTTACATTTAATTATATATAACGTAAATATTAGATCACTTTCCTTGAAAATTGAAAAAAGTGTATAAAAATTGATCAAACTTAGTTAACTCTGCCAGTGATTGCTCACGTCTAGAAACAAACTAACTCTAATAGATCATACAGATTTTCGGTTTGTAGCGCCACTATACAATAAAAAAAACTCAGTGGACCTCTGTGCCCCGGTCTCCCCTACATTGTAAATCAGCACAAGCTGTGGACTTTCGGGTGTTCGACTAGGCATATTAGTGAGAGAAAATTTCTCATAGATTACCATGACTATTATCAAACAATAGACAACTTATCAAAGTTCTATGAGGTTACTAGATTACTATGACTACTATCAAATATCAAATAATAGACAACTTATCAAAGTTCTATGAGATTTCAAAAGTATTAAAACAATCAAGAAATTCAGCTTCTAATCCGAGAGTGAATCAGGTATTTATGCGAATCAGGTACAAATATTTAGAAATGGATCGTAATTACTTTGTCTTGACATTCAGTAAATTTTGTTCTGGTCTAGATTTGTGTAGATGGACACTTGGACAAACAAGCATGCGAGGATTTGAAGGAGAAAAGAAAACAGGTGTAAAGATTAGGTCAAAAGATTACCCTTAAACTTTTGCATTGTTATAACAATTCCTAAAAATATAATTTTAAAAACATTCTTAGTACTATTAGCGATGTAAGATTCCCATCAAATTCTGGAAAATATTTTTTAAGTGTATTCAAGATTATTTTCATCTGAGTGGAGTCTTAAAGTATTATAATCTTATCAGAAAATTGACCCAAGATAAAAAAAAACCTCATTCACTAGGTAACAAATGATTCATTCAAATGGTTCTTTTACGGTTAAAAATAGACATACTGTTTTTTATCGGAAGATAGTATAAGATAAAATAAAAAATTGAGTTATTTAAGCCAATATTTCATTATTTTTTATTATATTGACATTAAGTAAATTTAATACTCTTATTAAATTTAAATAGTTGAAATGATGTATAGCTGTAGAATGTACAAGGAATTAACAATATAACCTGAAAAAGTGATTAATATGGAATACAGTCAACAATGCACTTAAATTTAACTCATTAAACAAAGACGACTTTTATAATGAAGTCAACGACTGGTCTTGTTACAGAAAAGAGACTGAGATACAAAAGCTAAATATAGATAAAGGATTTAGAGACAAATCGTATGTTGCAAAACTCAATTTAGAAAAAAATTAGGTACGCAAACTTGCGTTGCTCAACTAGAAGACTAAAAGAATACTAGCTCTAATAAAGCAATATAAGAAGAAGACATTTGGAGGTAAGCTAATGTAAATATACCTAAACTTGACCAAACATCTAACATGTAGTCCTAAAAAAAAAAAATACATATTATGATCGGGCTTATTAAAGATGGAGGAGGAAGTCTAAAAAGAAAATAACAATAAACTAACTCAAGACAACTTAAGGAGCTGCAACAGGTTGAATCAATATAGACAAGTAGTCGTAGAAACTTCGAATAGATACAAAGGAAAAGACGCTGATCGATAAACAGCGCTTAATAAAAAAAAAAGAAAAACACCAGCAACAGGCTCGGTCTGCGGTCTGAGACAACTCTGATAAACTTTCTCATATACGAGTTCGTAATTACTTAGCCCATTATTTTCCATTTATTAGTTTTCGTAGGTACATTTAATTATTAAACATTTCATCAGAATTTATCATAAAAATAACTTCTCCTCCGGGGAATCGAACACAGCCTCTCTCCGTCCATGATTTTTCTATATATGAATGGCAAATTTCGTCAAAATTGGTCCAGTGGTTTAGGCTTCACGCGCCTGCACAGACGACAGACAGACATTGTATAAAAACCACTTTTTTAGACTCGGGGGGACTTCAAAACGTGTAAATCCATCAAAATCTCGAAATCGAATTATTTGCACACCATCACAATACTTTTTTCTTTCTATGGACTGTAAATCCGTAAAGAGGTGTGGATGTTGAATGTTTCCAGCAAGAGACTAGCTTAATTCGAGTTTATAAACCATGGGAAATTAAAAACCCGTTCATTATGTTTATTCATACAACGTGTGATCTTTGTCGGGTAAAGCAGAAGTACTCCCTGGTATTTCTCCAAGAATGGCACTTACAAAGAGCATGATTGAAAGTGAGCTTGAACAGTAAAAATTAACATTTACCCGTTTTGAATATTTAAAAATCTTATTAGTACTTTTTTTGTTAAATCCCATGAATAAAATGGGACAAACTAAAAATAATGCAATCTTACATCATTTCAAAACTACCTTCATTAAGAGAGTAGTCAAGCTAGTAACTATATACCTAGTTTGCTACCTGTACTTCAACAAAAGTACATATTTGTAAAGATTTAAAATTTAGAAATAATTGAGGTCCGTTTTACAAGTAAAGAAGAAGAAGAATACTGATAGATAGGTTAATAAATAGATTATCGGAACCTGAGAAGTCGAATTTTATGACCCTCAAAAACCTATATTTAAATCTTAATCGTTATCTAAGTTTAACTGCAACAAGTGAAAGGAATATAGTTTAAGTTGATAGGAGAAGGAATTCAAGCAAGTTAAATGCGGCAGAAGACCAAACCAAATCTTTGTGATAATTTTTTCAAGTTTTTTCAGTGCTCGATCTAGAGTCTAAAAAAATGTCTTTTAAAAAAACAGATCCTTCGCAAAAGATTATGGGGACATAAATGAAGTCATAAGAATGCATATCCTGCAGATAAGTTCATCTTTGATAAATGTAGACTTTGGAAGAAATGAAAGTGAAATGTAATTGACACTTATAATTTTGGATGATTCATCAGTTTGAGGCTTTCATCAAAAGTAGGAAGGAGGTCTAATTCTTTCATCGTTCGTCTTTGATGCTCAGTTTGGAAGAAATGAAAGTGAAAGGCAATTTACACTTATCATTTTGGAATAATCTTCCAAGATGAACATCCAAAATGGCACAAGTTTAAATGGGACTCTAGAAGACCAGGGAACACCTATCAACGAACTACAAATGATTAGAATTTAAAAGTATTATAGAACTAAGAACAAGGATTAGAAGACCGTGTAACCGTGATCTTGATAAAAATAAGGGTAATAGGATTTAGGAAACAGCACCAAAATAAAATGTTGTTGATCAGAAGATCAGGGACCATTTATTAAATATTGTTGAATGTACACGAATATTGCAGAATAACATAAGGCATCTCCTGCAAGAGAAATACTGTTGATTGGAGAGTAAAGCGAGTATGTTCAATTTATTCCATGATGATCCAAGCCAAATCTCTTAAATGACCTACTTTAAAAAAAAATAATAGTTATGTTATAGTTATAACAGTTAAGAGTATTTAGGGCTGGATTCCCCTAATAGACCCGGGTCTATAACGGCAATGTTTAGATAGTGACAAAATATTAGTTTAGTCGGTACCCCCTTTTATTCTGTTAAGCTACTGGGTGGATCCCTCTTCTGCTAAAAGGGGAGTTAATACATCAAAAGAGGAGAAACAAATACATGGAGTAGAAAAATTGTTCATCCAACTAAAAATAAAACATTATATAAGTTGGCTTCAAGAAATAAATCATTAATTGAACAGCAAGGAGAAATGAGAAAGTTCATGGTATCCTAGGAGGCCTTAGCATGGTCTATCAGTGCCCAGACTGAAGGGTCTTCTTCTAATATGCGGCTTCCTTGAAAGATGAACCCTTAAACCTCATCTTTTTAAGGTCTTCTCTGAAGACTGATAGTCGATGGACCAAAACCACCGAGATGTTACAAAAAATTCTAGAGGCTTACATGTCTACAATCTCACAGAATTCGCTTTAATTTTTTCTTATTCCTCGATTTCATAACATGTTAAGGCTTTTTTTTAAAAGGTAGGTAACTCTATTAAACAAATGCTAAGAATAATAATAAATTCTAGAGAGACGCCTAAAATGTTGGTTGAAATTATTCTCTGTATTCTTATTCTCATTCATTTTTATGTTATATTTATTGAAATGTTGGAATTTATAAAAAATAACCAGAATTATTGAAAAGAGCCTTTAGAATTTAGATTTATCGTTAACTTTACGCTTGCTTAACGGGAAATTGACTTGTTCTGACAAAAAAATGTAAGATTAGTCACATTAGATTGAATTAGTAGCTAATAATTAAAAGATTTATAATTAAAATAATTTTGTTTTAAAATCTATATCTCAGTTCTCTCGTAATCACGCAATAGTAAGTAGTTTTATTTTCATTGATATTTTGAATTTTGTTTTTAAAAAAAAAAATCATTTAAACAGAATTTAAAATGCATATGTAATGCATATCTTTGAAGAGCAAACTAAATTATTGATTGGTGTTATAAACAAACAAAAATAATTAAAGGTTTGATAAAGAAATGAAAATACACAAAAGTCTTTTGCATAAACAATAAGATACAGTCAGTATAAATCATATCAATTAAGTGATAGGTAACAATAAATATCAAGTTATCTTTACTTTTGCTGCTGTCCTGCTATCAAATTGAAAATGGGTAAACAAACCTTCTCAATAAATAATGTCTCATTATGCAGCAGTAATATACTTAATGTAAGAAGTTAAAAATGAAAGTTTAAGTTTGTTCAGTAACAGTAATATCAGCTTAAACCATTCATTAGTTTGAGTTCAGAGAAACGCTATTGACGTTCACAAAAAACATAATATTATACTTCGGGGGAAAAACTTTGAGTTTATTTTACAGAGAATTTGAGTATTTACACAGTTAAACTATGCACAAAACTATTTTAAGATAATGTATTTAACTCGAACATCTTTTTGATCTTACATCTGACTTTAACAGAAATAAATACATACTAATGTTTATTATGACCAGGAGAATTTTTCATTATCACCTTTGATTTTATGAGTGAACTTATGTAAACTTATTTATATAAAAGCAAAACTATTAGGGTAAAATTGCTTTTCATATCTTTTTCTTACATTAAGTAGCACTCAAAAGAAAAGCAGTATATCAATTACTTGTAATGAAAACTGATAATTTCTGTTATCTCGTTTTTTTGTCTAATATTTTGATAAGAAATCGCTTGATATTCAGCTATCGAGGAAAGCCGCTAAGCAATGTTTTTTTTTGTAACACATAATATAAAACTTGAGACAAATTGAGCACTATTTTATTGTTATTTGAAAACAATTGATATACTGCTGCCTACACCGAGGTTTTTATTCGTCGGGAGGATGGAGGAAGATAACTGAGAGCTAGTAACGCACCGAGAGGAGCGAATAGGGCGGCCACATAGGACCCAAGGCCTTGAGGGGGATCCTGATATAAGATACGATACCAAAATATTTTTGTTTTATATTCCTCTTCGATATTTTATCTTCATAAACATCTGAACTGGATTTCATAAAGTCTACCAAACCGATTAAGACTACAATGCAAGTAGTAGTACTATATGAATGTCTCGTCATTTTAGTGCACATTTGAAATTTGTTAGTAATATGTAATTGATTTCATCCGAATTTGACCCCTCTTACAAAGGGTAAGATTGTCGACTGATAAATACTTCTGCAATTTTATTAATGATTTGATTTAATCTTGTAAACTTGGCTCTAATATGAGAGTAATTCAAAAAGAAGTTTTCAAAATCTATGTCTAAAGGAAAAAACATAAACATACTATCGATTGAAAGAGTATATATATGTTTGTGGACTAATTTCTCGAAAGAGAAGGGATATCATAGATTCAGACACTTCTTAAGAAGTCCCTATAACCCCCTCGATTTAAAGGGGGAAGACCTTTCCCAGTACCTTCCTGAGGACACAAATATTCAAATGCAAGATGGCCTGAGATGTAACTGTTTAGCAAGACCGTAGCTTGATGTACTCACGATGACTTTGTTCTTCTTCATTTTGACCGGTGGTTCGGGATTCATCTCGGCCAAGTGATTGTTCCACGAGGCCGGGCAGACGTCGTCCAGATCGGGTACTCTCTGCAAAACCATGCCAGCAGGAGCGGCATCCGAACCGCC
>KZ651492.1:64479-77104 GCA_001010745.2 Gerris buenoi
ATCCTCTAACAAATGTGAGTTGGGAGGAATACTAGATTTCCCCCTTATGTATAAGACATTTTTTTTAAACAATCTCTATTTTATCAAAAAGAAAACGTAATTTAACTAAAATTTGTAATTACCTGTTAACATCAAGTGTAGTTAATACATTAAAATAGGGTTTAAAGTATTTTTAGAAAAATTTATCAAAAATAACTAATATAAACTACTAAAACCAATCTTCCACAACAGAGGAAATTATAATAACTATTAATATAATAACTATTAAGGGAGGGAATCTAGTATTCTCCCAACTCACATTATTAGAGGATAGTTTAATAATTGTAACTGACAAAATTTTTCTTAAATTATATATTATATATAAAAAAAGTACCTTTGTTCACAGGCCTGAAGATTGAAGATGTTCCTTAAGGAATGAAATATAGCCATTTTTTCATGAAGTTGTTCTTCACTTTTATTTTTTCACCCCTCACTGACCCAACACATTCAACATAAGTACTTACAGGGGACCACTACCTAATAATCTTAATTATAAAAAATATTTCTTGAATTTAAATTTATGTGCCTTATGTCACAGAAATTGATTTATTTATTTTTTTTTTTGTAATAAATAACAAACCACTTAAAATAAAAATAAAATTTGCATGAAAATATAGAATCCTTCACTCTCTTTTCAGTGTGTTCTGTATTGATTCATTATTTGTATAATGCACAGAATTTATTCACTAAATGTCTGCTAAAAGTAGGCAGGGTATGTGCTTTTTTTTTCTTTTTTTTCTTTTTTTTTAACCATTTGTTATTCTTTTACTATTTTATCGTTTTCTGGCTTATTACGAAAAGATTGCCAAATGTTTGTCTTTTTCTACAAAACAAAAAAAAAAAAAAAAAGTAGGTACTTGGTGGCTTGACTCCAGAGTTAGATTATTGCAAGCCCAATTTTTTAAGGAAATATATTATAGTATACGACTGTATATTTTTTTTTTTGTATTTACTGCATTACGATTGCAGATAATTGTGGATTGCAGATTAGAGTGGGATCAATGCGTTTAAAGATAACTCAAGATGCTCAGTTAGTAGGTACTTCAAACCATTTTTTTTTTATTTAGGCCTCGCTTTAAAGAATTTGTTATAGAGTAGTTATAGAATATTATAAAGTAGGTTTAGACAGGGATATAGAATATTCTCTGTAAATATAGACTTAGGAATATCACATCTTATCACATTGTGTAGATAGAGACTTAAGTGGATAGAATATTATAGTGTTAGATATAGACTAAGGGATATAGAATATTATAGTGTGGATATAGACTAAGGGATATAGAATATTATTGAGTAGATATAGAATAAGGTATATTTATTCTTCAGTATATAAGGTCTCTAGGGCATTAATTACAATAAAACTTTATAACAACTCCATTTCGGCTATATTTCACCTCCTTTGAGGCATCTTCAGGCCTTTATTCAGTTTTTCTGTTCTATTATATTATATATTCTATATTCATATTTCTTTTATAAGTTATTTTTTCAGTCATCCAACTGTACGTCAACCTAAAAACTTTTACTACTTTGTTGAACACTGTACTCATATAAACTAAAATTCATTAAAAACTATTAATTTTCTCTTGGAGAAAATAAGTCTAGACTTATTTTCTCCATATATACTGAATCCTTATATACTGAAGAATAAATTAGAAAAAAGGGTAATACACAACTAATATGGAATAAGGTATATTAAATAGTATACTAGATATAGACAGAGGAATATAGAATATTATAGATTAGATATAGAATGAGGGATATAGAATATTATAGAATAGATATAAAACATTATAGTGTAGATATAGATTATTATAGAGTAGATTCAGACTGGACGGGTAATAGTTATTTCATTGTCCTCTACTAAATTCAGCTAATTTATATCTAGAATTAAATAAAAAATAGTATATTTTACATAAAGAACAAAGTTCTAAGAGCATTATTTATATGAAAACTTATGAAATTAATAAGTTTAAGAAATAAATATTAAATACTTCTTTCTAAAATTTGCATATAGTTGTAGAGCTATTGATTTTTGCGTGCGGACCTGAGATTTGAGCTATTTATAAATACCTACTCTAAGGGGTCAAAAAATTGTTGTGTAACTTACATAAAAGAACCCTTTTATTGTATAAAAAGGTGAATCTTCGTACAGAATGCTTTGAAAGGACCTCGATACTAAGGTTTATTTTCTATTGTATTCATTTTATGAATACAATAAAACTTTATCACACATTTTTTGAGCTTTTAATATTGTAATGTTTAATATACACATGCTAAAATTGATACGATATCCACTTACCTATTCCTGTTTCTTTTCCAAATGAAATTACGTATAACGTAAAAGTATAGATTTTTATTTTTAAATAAAGTGGAAAATAATTTAGACTACGGGGTACTTATAATAAATTCAATTAATATAAAATCTTGTATTAGGATCAGAATTAGCTACTTTAAACATGTGATCAACTTGCGCTCATTATAAAAATTATTAAATTAAATAATGCACAAAAAAATTGCAACTTAAATTTATTTAATGCGTTATCTGTTTCGGGACGAATATAATGATACTGGTAGCGCAAGTAGTCACTTAACTGTTCGTTAATAAACTCATTGGTATATTTAAACAAATAATAGAGCCATATNTTATGGCACGTTCTGGGCCCGGAAGTAAATCACCGTCACGCAAAATCCGTCACTAAATATCCAGATGACGATAACTTGAGTAAAAGCGCTCATTATAAAAATTATTAATTTAATAATGCACAAAAAAATTGCAATTTAAATTTATTTAATGCGTTATCTGTTTCGGGACGAATGTAATGATACTGGTAGCGCAAGTAGTCACTTAACTGTTCGTTAATAAACTCATTGGTATATTTAAACAAATAATAGAGCCATATTGAGGTAATTAAAAAAAACCACTAATAATAAATAATTGATTATTATAATGAATTATCTCATAATATTCAAGTATCAAGTGTTAAGAAGTTTTTGTGTTTTATTTAATCAAAATAACAACCAAAATAATTTGTAATTAGAAAAACCGATTTTACTTCAATTAGAAAGGAGAATAGATCTCCTTTAATTTAGGATAAATAGACTTGTCTGGGTAATTAGTTAATTACCTATAATAATATGAAGAAAACTACAATTCTCCCAATTCCCAAGCTACAGCGAAAAAGGGAAGGGGAGGAATTAATTCGCGCAGAAGGTTGAAATTATAGGACCATTTGTGGGGCTTTTAAGTTTGACATCGTATCCAAATTTTATCAAACCAGACAAGCAGTATCAAAGTATAGGCCTTTGCGAAAAGTTGACTGTAGGAGATCCTAAAAATCCCAAAAAGGTTAGATATGTTTTACACTGAAGATCACAGATCACATTGAGAAGTTATGTATTGGAATTGAGAGATTTAATAGTAAACATATTTTAATAAAGTAATAATTCAATAAGATGACAAGAAAACAAATAAACAAGTTAAGAAGTAAACATCTTAACGAATCAAGTAATTAACAAGCTAAAAATAGAACAAACTTACACGAAACAAAATAACAAGCTAACGAAACAACTAGTAAACAACCTAACAATAAATCAAAGTAACAAGAAAAAAAGCTAACAAGAAAATAAATAAACTAATAAACAAGCTAAGAAGTAAAAAAAGCTAACCACTCAACTAATAATTAAGCTAACAATAATAAAAGGTAACAAGTAAACGAATCAACTTATAATTAAGCTAGCAGTAATAAAAGGTAACAAGTAAACGAATCAACTTATAACTAAGCTAACAATAATAAAAGATAACAAGTACAAGTAAACGGATCAACTAATAGACAGTTTGACAATTTTAGAAGACAGCAAGTAAACGAAAACGAAACAACTAATAAACAAGCTAACAATAAATGAAAGTAACAAGAAACGAATCTAATCGGACCAANTTGTAGAGTTATGAAAAAAGAAAAGAATTTGCTTCAATAATAATTAAAAGCTTGAAGTAGAATAATTTTTCTTTCGAAAATGCGAATTAAAGGTGGGAAAAATAATTAATAATATAAGACGACAAAAGAATCCATATGATAAATATTCTTGTCTCTAATTTATTTGTCTAATATAAACTAAGGATCCGGTATTTTCCCGGTGTAAAATTCAACTTTGAGTCTTCCATATGTCAAAGTCTAAACGGGTTGTCATTATTACTCCACTCTGTAGATCACCTAACAGATGAATTCTCTTCACTCTGATGAGGGGTAATGAATCTCGACCGATATTAACCCCCCTTACTTCCCAAAGATTTCAAGAATGTTTCTTAGAATATTTAAAAATACTTGCATGACAAGGGAGTCAGGGTCAGTGGAACTCAAGTTTCTGTTCGATCTATGTAGTCGTGAGTGAAATCAAAGTGGTCGGACATGAGACAGTTCCAAGCCGTACTAATAATAATATAAGACTGAGTTGTATCGTTTGCCTATGTTTCTTCTAAATCAATTTTTATCGGTTATTTTTAAAAGTTATTATACTTTTTTGTATTTGATGTTTTCTTTCTACTACTATGATAATGTAAGCTCTAGTTAAGCATCAGCTTCTCAACTGTATCCAATGGCGTTGAGTTACAAATATATTTTAAACACAATTGTATTCGGCTCAAAATAGTTAAAATATATAAACCACTGTATAATTTAAAAATGTTTGGAATTAATTCATTTTAAGGATGTAAGAACGAGTCACTTAACTCTGTCGACTTATTTTAAAAAATATATTATATCAAACATAAATTTTATTCGCGATTTTTTAAAATTTTGAGTGTATGAAATGAAAGGTATTAAAGATTAGATTACAAACGTATAAAACACACGAAAAAAATACACATATATAAAGCAATGTATACGTACTTAGCAGTGTGATTTTATAATTTATATTTAATGAAAAATGTAAGGAACTTCGTTCCTACCGGGTGTCCCGCGAGAGCACACGACACGTATTTTTTTTATATTTAGTTGAGACGGGAACTGTGTCTATGCTATTATGTTTAATTTAGACAGGAACTATGTCTATGCTATTATTATATTTAGTTTAGACGGGAACTATTTTTATGCTGTTATTATATTTAGCTGAGACGGGAACTATGTCTATGCTATTATGATTATATAAAATAATATTTGGTCCTGTGTGATGTCCACACGATATTTCTTTCTGGACTATCCTTTTTTCATCTTATTTTATCTATTTCCGGTGATATAACACAGGAAATTCAAGCTAAACGCGATCAAAGGAAAAAAAAATCTTACTTTTTTCTAACCGAAATTTTTAAGCTTATTTATTCGAGTATTGTCAATTCGGAATAGCAAACTTTTATATCATTATTTTGTCATTTGATTAAAAAAACTAAACAACATATTAAACATAAGTTTAAAATTTTAAAACATAATTTTATTCTTTGTCGGGTTTCATATATGTATACCATTCATTGTTAATGAAATAAAAACTAATTGCTATAAAATACATACGAGTACATAAACGAAGTATTTTAAGCAAATCATTATTAGATACAGATAATTGATAAAATTTAATGTTAAAAATTATTAACATTTTACCTTCTCATACACACGTAGTACACATGTGTACACAAGAGTCCTAGTTTAGTCTCTATACATGATTCATGTATCTTTGTGTGTGATATGTACTTATATAATAATTCTATTTTATATTATGGATTTTCCAATTTGACGAAATTAAGAAGTGGGTTAAGTATAAAATATCACGTTTTGTGTAAGATATTTTTAATTGATAAGATGACAAATACATTTTAATTAATGAAAAAAGAAAAAAAATTATATTGCTTGATAATGTCCCAAAGTAGGGAAATATCGCAAAAAACTTAGTTTTTTTTTTTATATACCCCTGAAGACCTGTAAAAGAAAACTTAATTGAAAATTAAAGGGGACTGTAACAAAAAAGTAATAATCCAAACTCCTTTAACAAACATACAAGTCACTTAACTGTTCGTTAATAAACTCATTGGTATATTTAAACAAATAATAGAGCCATATTGAGGTAATTAAAAAAAACCACTAATAATAAATAATTGATTATTATAATGAATTATCTCATAATATTCAAGTATCAAGTGTTAAGAAGTTTTTGTGTTTTATTTAATCAAAATAACAACCAAAATAATTTGTAATTAGAAAAACCGATTTTACTTCAATTAGAAAGGAGAATAGATCTCCTTTAATTTAGGATAAATAGACTTGTCTGGGTAATTAGTTAATTACCTATAATAATATGAAGAAAACTACAATTCTCCCAATTCCCAAGCTACAGCGAAAAAGGGAAGGGGAGGAATTAATTCGCGCAGAAGGTTGAAATTATAGGACCATTTGTGGGGCTTTTAAGTTTGACATCGTATCCAAATTTTATCAAACCAGACAAGCAGTATCAAACTNCCCACTACACCTCAGCCACTATCCTACTTCCCTTCTCATATTCCATAACTATACTACTTCCCTTCTCATACCACGTCTTTTCGGGGGTTGATGAGCGAGTCCCCTAGTTTCTTTTTTAAAAAAGTTCTTCTTAAGTTTGTTGTCATTCGTCTGTGCAGAGTGCAGACGCAAGGAGCCTAAACTACTTGACTGCGGTTTTGATGAAATTAGGCAAATAGGTTTAGTAAAATCACAATCCGAGGTGAAATCAGGAAATGCGTTTTTTAGCTGTAAGTTTGGGGGTGGTTCCCCCCAAAAGTCTTAAAAAAATATGAAAATAAAAATATTTCAGGATCCAAATATGTAGTTCTATTAAACAATTTGAGAATTTTGTCCTTTTTAATACGAATAACCCTAAAAGTAATTTTTCCGATAAAAAATACCGCTCCAACGCAAAGGATGAAAGGTCGTGTTCAATTCCTCGCCGGGGAGAAGTTATTTTACGGTAAATTTTGATCAAATTTTATGATAATAATTTAATAATACTACGGAAACTCGAACCAACTATAATAAATAGGAAAATCAGGACCTGATTATTATATGCTTGTATATAAGAAAATTTATTGGGAGTTGTATCGGGTATATTTTTTGGTTTCGTTGGTAAAACCAAAGAAAAGAAGCCCTTATAATTTTTAATTGCAATAAATTTTTTCATCAAAATGGATAAAAATATCTAGCAGTATTAAAGTCCATCTTGTCACACAAACAAAAAAAAAATATAGTGAACTAAAAAATTATCAGCTGTTCAAATCCAAAATGACAGATAATTTATGACACGCGATTTTTTAAAATTTTGAGTGTATGAAATGAAAGGTATTAAAGATTAGATTACAAACGTATAAAACACACGAAAAAAATACACATATATAAAATACAGAAAATATTAAAATTGAAAGATTGTAGTCTTACAAATAAAGAGTGATAATACACTATATTAGAAAAGGAAACATCGAAAAACACGGATAGATCTCAACTTTGCTGGTAATAATAATAAATCTAGAAGGGGGTAAAAGTTCAGGCTGACTGATATTACTAACCTGAATAAATACAATAAGAACAACAAGAGATAAATCGAGAAAAAAAATAGTAATAAAATAAAATAAAAGAATAAGAGTGATCATATAAAATTATCTTTTACTTATTTTTTTTTTTCTTCTCGATTTGTTGTTCTCATCATATTTATTCCGTTACATATCAGTCAGCCTGAACTATTACCCCCTTCTAGATTTATTACTATTAGCAGCAAAGTCTAGAATTATCCGTGTTTTTCGATGTTTCCTTTCCTAATAGTGTATAACTCTGTAAAAGGTTTTTACAAAAATATAAATGAATAAATATACTGAAATAAATTCCTATTTAATTAATAATAAATCGAGACAGTTGAACACTTCGAAAGGATATTTGTATAGATGGAATGGAAACAATTGACTTATTATTAGCTTTGTCAAAGCTCGACAATTGTGTCTGTGTGACAAAGTGATGCACACCGTACACTTAATTAAATTCTAAATCTATACAATTAAACGATACTACACAGATATTAAATAAAGGCTTCACGATTTTATTAATATAGTGAATTATTTGAAATGAAATGAAAACCTTAACAATATTTGATATTAAATTAATTTAATTGATTTGTGGTACACAATAATTATAACTAGAAAGGTTAATGAAATGAATACTTGACTTAGAGAGGTTAAAAAAGAAACACAAAAATATTGTCACCACAATGTTATATAAAAAATGTAAACAGTTTTATGTATAAAATTGTGGTGATAAAATAGTTGTTTCTTTTTTAACCTTTCTAGTCATAATTATGAAGTGGTACCACAAAATCTGTTTCAAAACAACCAATTAAAAAGTCATTAAAGTTATTAAAAATAAAAATAAAAAAATCTTTTTTTAAAAACATTATTATTTTTGATCCGATTTCAACTGTTTATAGTTAAAAATGTTTATCTACGATTGTTACGAAATATAAACATTGTACCTCTGTTTAAATGCGTAGAAAGTGATTTTTTACGTACTTGTATTAATTGCGCAAGCGCGTCTCATAATTTTGAATAATTCCTCTTTTTTACCGCCCTAGGGCGGTAAAAAAGAAGAATTCTTTAACTTTACTGCATGATTAGCGAGTTTGTTTACATTTAACAAAACTAAGTTGCTGTTTGTTTAATAAAAGTAACAGTTTATATCAATGAGTGATTATGACGAATATGAGAAGAACAATACGCCTCCCGGCATAATTAATTCGGCACAAAATACAACTAATGAATTAATGCCATTTTTATCAAAAGAGAAATACGAACTTACGTACATGAAGTTTATTATTTTTTCTGTATTTATTATTAAAATCTAACAATCGTAGATGAAGTACGGTACCCAACTCGTGCGAAATGGCATTTTGCTTTGCTCGTGAGGTTTTACTACCCTCGCTGTCACTCGGGTGTAAACTCCACACTCGCATGCAAAATGCTACTTTCCGCACGAGTTGGGTAATGTACTATTTAAAGTTAATGTGTATATAGTGTGTATATATACTATTAGAATATTTACTCTTACTATAGTAACACTTAACACTGAAGATTATACATCAAATGTGCATTTGTTATACACATAACATAAAATTATGGTGACAATATTGTTGTGTTATTTATTAGTCTCACTAGTCATAATTATAAAGTGGTACCACAAAATCTCTGTCAAAAGGTACACATATTATAATTGTAGAGTTATGAAAAAAGAAAAGAATTTGCTTCAATAATAATTAAAAGCTTGAAGTAGAATAATTTTTCTTTCGAAAATGCGAATTAAAGGTGGGAAAAATAATTAATAATATAAGACGACAAAAGAATCCATATGATAAATATTCTTGTCTCTAATTTATTTGTCTAATATAAACTAAGGATCCGGTATTTTCCCGGTGTAAAATTCAACTTTGAGTCTTCCATATGTCAAAGTCTAAACGGGTTGTCATTATTACTCCACTCTGTAGATCACCTAACAGATGAATTCTCTTCACTCTGATGAGGGGTAATGAATCTCGACCGATATTAACCCCCCTTACTTCCCAAAGATTTCAAGAATGTTTCTTAGAATATTTAAAAATACTTGCATGACAAGGGAGTCAGGGTCAGTGGAACTCAAGTTTCTGTTCGATCTATGTAGTCGTGAGTGAAATCAAAGTGGTCGGACATGAGACAGTTCCAAGCCGTACTAATAATAATATAAGACTGAGTTGTATCGTTTGCCTATGTTTCTTCTAAATCAATTTTTATCGGTTATTTTTAAAAGTTATTATACTTTTTTGTATTTGATGTTTTCTTTCTACTACTATGATAATGTAAGCTCTAGTTAAGCATCAGCTTCTCAACTGTATCCAATGGCGTTGAGTTACAAATATATTTTAAACACAATTGTATTCGGCTCAAAATAGTTAAAATATATAAACCACTGTATAATTTAAAAATGTTTGGAATTAATTCATTTTAAGGATGTAAGAACGAGTCACTTAACTCTGTCGACTTATTTTAAAAAATATATTATATCAAACATAAATTTTATTTGAGTTTTTTTTTTTAGGGTTTTGTATAAAAACAAATATAATCCCCCCTCATTTATAATTATTTGAGTATTCGGCTTTCTAAACAGATAACATTTGGCACAATTGGATGGACACGTCTAGCTGTAAATTGTTAGGCATCGCGTGGTTCTATCATTGAAGCGAGCGTATACTTATAATATGAATATGTATTAAATATTGATAAAATAGATAATCATGATAAGTTGATAGTTAAAGAGTATAATTGTAGTAGAATGTCCAGTAGTGAGGCCACCTGCATATTCAACTATTATAAATTGTATCTCTTCACTACTCAAAAACATCTGCTTTTATCGAGTTGAACTTTTACATGTATTTTTTAATTGTACTTTAGACTATGTAAATAAAGTTTTATTAAAATCGTTGTGTTAGAACGAAGGATATCAGTAAAAACGTTGATTCCTCTATTTTAAAAAGTTTAGGTCCACTTTAATAGTTTTAACGATCTATATAATTTCATAGCGAAGTCGCTGTTAGTTTTTAAAAAAATGTTTATCTCATCAAATAAGTGATGAGTGATGACATAATCTTTTTCCGTCCTGGAATTCCAATTTTATATTTGAACCTCTCGTTTACGCGAGCGTAGCGTGCAAACTTTTAGACGGATAACGCTGTACAATGAACTTAGCTTGAGCATTAGTAAAAAGAACATGTATTCCATAATTTCAATTAAATCGGTCAACTTTTACTCAAGTTATTGTCGTTACTGGCGGACAGACAGATAGACAGAATGCATCTTTTGTTAAGTGTAAGAAGCTCGCTTCGATTATTATAAAATAAGATTCAATATATTTATGTTTATGTATTAATTAATAAAGCTTAAATATTTATTTAATGCAACATTCATTTATTTTTAAGTATATTAAAATTAATTGAATGGTCAATTAATGCATTTAATTGTCACAACAGTCGCCGTAACGTTTTACTATTTGCTTAAATAATGCGTGATTTGAATTTCAATTCTTTATTATAATTAAGAGTTTTAGTAAATTAGATATTGTTCCTTCTAGCATTCAATTCTGCAGTAGTTGGGTCTATTATGAAATTAAAAAGCACATTTTTTCAATATTTCGTCCCATCCTTGGGTCATTCTCCAGCTGGTTGACTAGAAGTTATACTAGTTATATTCTTGAAATATTTTATTTGAATCTTTTTGATTCTTGTCATTGCTTTTTAAGTCAGGCAATGTTCATTTCACTTGTGATATATTATAATAGTCCAGTCAAATGGTGCATAAAAAGAGCTCAAAGTGGAAAGTTCTGGTGTAATTGTTGTTTGTGGTGTACTTTATGTTTTTTGGTGTGCTGAACACGAATCTGAAGTTTTCCAACAAAAATTTTACACGCAAATATGAGAAATCATCATAAAACCACTATCTTCTTTTATTTTTTTTAATGGATTTCGCTTGCAAATCAAGCTATTTACGAAAAAAGTGGAGACGTAGTAAAATAAAGAAGAGAAAAATACCTACAAATTATCTCTTTACCATTTTTTTGTAAGTCGAATGGTTTCCATGCGAAAGAGGGTTGAAATAACCGGGAAATCAATAATTTTTGAAAAATAGCAACAAAAATAAAAGAACCTGTGTTTAAGAGCTCGTATTAGTACTTAAGTACATTGTTGAAATTCGCTAAATATTATTTTAAGAATAAAGTTTGTTGTTATTTTTCAAAAATTATTGATAGGTCTAATTGCACCGTACTATTTTAAATTATATATAATTTAACAGGAAGTAAAAAATAAACCTAATATTGTTTAATGTTTTTTTAAAATCACAAAATAGGGCCCCCTCAATCCAATTAGTATAGGGTTTGTAAATAATAAATTATTTACATTTTTTCATGTATTTTATTTTGAGCCTATTTTTTACAACTATTAAAAAAAGTACGTTTTTAATTGCTCATCTTCAAAATACCTTTAATTAATATTTTAATTTAAAAATACAATGTAGGTAAATACAGTGGCGTACCCCAGACCTAGACTGGGGGGAGCACATTCTAAGTCAGTTAAGGTTTGGGAGGGGGAGGGGGATTTGTGTCAACAAAAAGGGTACTATTTATTCAAAAAAGCAGCTGCCCTTTTGAAACTATGACCTCTCAAACAGCTGTTTTATGCATTTCTGAGGTGAAATTGAATATGAGGTGATAAGATAATTTTCAAATATCCCAAATTTACTCCCTCTTAAATGAAAATATGACAAAACTGTAAGTAACAACAATGACTCCTAAAGTAATTACTTAGACCCCATATCCATTACTTGTACCCCGTACCCCTGTGTACCAAAATTTAAATTTCAAAAATCCATGCATACAGTGATTTCCCCTTGCTTTGAAGGGCAAGTGGCAAAGTAATAATGGCGAGGGGTCCGGGGGTCCTCCCCCGAAAAATTTTGAAAATATGACCCCTCAAAACAGCGTTTTAATGCATTTCTGAGGTGAAACTGAAGGGGGTTTTTTTTACTGTAAGTATTGGGTCTAGGGGGGAGGGGGGCACGTGACCCCCCCCC
>KZ651492.1:77488-87658 GCA_001010745.2 Gerris buenoi
CAAAGTACACTGTGCGCAATCAGGAGTGTAGCTTCAACAAATGTAGGCTCCACATACTCAATATTCAATTGATATTTTAAAACCAAAAATTTTAAAGTTGGAAAATGGTGGTTGTGCGGGATTACATGATACGTTTCATTAATTAATCTTTAACCGTTTAGATTTTACAATTATTTTCGGAAGGGCTACTATTTGTGCTCCCCTATAGGGGGCCAAATATTGAATATTGGAGATAGAAAACGTTTCAAGTAAAATTTTATTATTTTTTCACCGTAGAATCCAAATATGCTATCAAAAATATACACTCTAATTTGAAATTTTGAAGTTGGGTGGCCTTGGGGCAAAGTGAGTGGTTGCCCCTTGAGCGCAGTGACATGAAAACAAACATCCCTTTATATGATACAGATCCCCCAAGTTTCATTAATTTATCTCAAACCGTTCAAAAGTTAAGAGGGGATGATATACCAAAAAATGTCCCCCCAACCCCTATATAACGGCTGGTCCTAAAGTTTTGAAAAATTTATTGTTATACCTTATGGTGGGGCGATGAAAATTTCCAGAAAAATGTCATTTATCTTTTCTTATATTATTACCGATAAAAAAACATTGTGACCCCCCGGGAGATCGAACCAGGGTCGTAGAAAAAAATCATAATACTTCTAAATGAAGCATTTCCAATCTCCCTCAGGTGTGTTGCGAGAAAAAATGTACAGCCAGGTCCAAACAGTTTGATTTTTTATTGTCTGCTTATCGAAGACTGTGCACTACTAAATATTAAGTATTATTTTATTTGTGGTACTCATTTAATAACCAATAAATGAGTTGCAGATTAGAATTGTCTGTTGCCTTGTGTCGAGTAACACTGATTGTTTTTTCTGTTAAGCCAGGTTTGAACAGTTTGATTTCTTATTATTTTTCTAATCAAAGACTGAGCACTACTAAATATGTATGTATATGTAGATTTATTTTTATTTCATATACTCATTTAGTAATCAATAAATGAATGTCTTATTTAGCCTCTAACTAATAGTAAATAGAAAATATACATTTTCTGCTGTCTTCTATCGGGTAACACAGGTTGTTTTGCAAGAATTTTGTTTGTGTTGGTTTGTATATTTGAGACAGTACCCTTACTGCAGATTTGTTAATCTACTGTTACTAATTACGTTTAGTTACGTGTCAACGAGATTTCAAAACGATTGATGAATCCTCATGAAATTAGGGGGAAAAAATAAATAAGTTGATTATCTACATTAGGCTAGAAGACTTACAAATGCCAAGGCAAAGTATAAATATGTTAGAGGTCTTTTCATCTTAATAATCAGCTTTGGCAACATATCAATATTTTTTTATTTTATTTTATTTTTTTAAATTTATTAATATTAAGGCTGGCGGTATACTTACACATAATATATGTATTGACATATAATGCACCATTATTACATGTACCACTTTATTTCTATTTTGTAATAACCAAATCTTTATGAAGATGAATACTATTGTAATACTGTGCCATGGCTACTTAACAATGCCATAATATACAATATAAAAGAGTATGGAGTGTAGAATCAATTTGAGAGAACTGTACAAGCAAAGTCATATACATATACGAGAAGTAAAAGGGTTTCGTTGTATTTTGTCAAAGCAGAAATCTCGTGTTCGATTCTCTGCCTAGGCACACATTTATCATTGAAAAGTCAAACTAAATTTGAAAAAAAAACACGAAACATATGTCCACAAATGTTTGTTTTTCAATGTTGAATGAAACACATATGTGACATATGTTTGTACTATATTTATTATTTATCTTTATTATTTATTAGTATTTAAATATCACTATATATTATTAAACGAGATTGTTTACTAGGATGTGACAGTCTTTATACCAGATATAAGTTAATATGACAATATTATTTATTCTGGCATTGAAAAATAAATAAATTCGATAATTAATAAAAGAAAAGTTATAAAAAGAGATATTTTAATTTGGAATTTCCTCGTCTTTTGATTCAGTTCCTTTGAGATTGGGACTGCTTTAAAGAGAGAATGTCAGAAGGTAAATTTATATCCACTAATCCCTCTGGAAGATGTAATAACCACATTGGCCTACCATGTGTATGAATTATATAGTTGTTCGAACCACAAACTGTAATTTAGTTGAGTATTTCAGTTATTTTCAAATCAACAAGATGTGGAATATATGTTTAGACTTGGAAAACGAAATATTATTTTATCTATTCATTAGATAAAACTCTTTTCAGTTTTTAAAACAGGTATAATATTTACTTTTTTTAAAAAAAAGTTTTCTTCAAAGAAGGGTAATTGTCTCCTTAAAGTAGATTGGAATTATTCTTCAAACAGAAAACTTGTATCGTATCGTTAAACGTTCAGGAAGCTTTTTTGATAAAGAAATGTATAAAGATTTTTATTAATCGATACTTTTTAAACAGACAAAAATCTAACATCAAAAATCTAACGACTAAAAACGTGGATAAGCTTCAGTTACATTTAGTCAAATCAGAATATTTCACCTAATCTAATTGAAACTAGTAAACGTTTATACGTAATTGCATGCACGAATACGTTATAAGTTAACATTTTACAGCTTTAATTAGCAATAAGCTGGAACGAACAATTATCGTGCTTGAATAAATTTAACAAGATATCGACTAAGCAATTATTTAAACTTTGTAAGCTTTCAGCTTTTAATACGAGAAATTTAGCTTTTATCGGTGTCTTAATGGATGATTTAAATTCTAAATCGATTGAAGAATAATTGTAGTGCACGACATATTTCCAGCTGCATATGACATTATAATTTTCCGTATTATGTGAATTCCAACCCAACCCTCTTGTCTTACACTAATTATCGTTTGTAATTACTTGTTGAATTGAAAGAGTGTGCAAAGTACACTGTGCGCAATCAGGAGTGTAGCTTCAACAAATGTAGGCTCCACATACTCAATATTCAATTGATATTTTAAAACCAAAAATTTTAAAGTTGGAAAATGGTGGTTGTGCGGGATTACATGATACGTTTCATTAATTAATCTTTAACCGTTTAGATTTTACAATTATTTTCGGAAGGGCTACTATTTGTGCTCCCCTATAGGGGGCCAAATATTGAATATTGGAGATAGAAAACGTTTCAAGTAAAATTTTATTATTTTTTCACCGTAGAATCCAAATATGCTATCAAAAATATACACTCTAATTTGAAATTTTGAAGTTGGGTGGCCTTGGGGCAAAGTGAGTGGTTGCCCCTTGAGCGCAGTGACATGAAAACAAACATCCCTTTATATGATACAGATCCCCCAAGTTTCATTAATTTATCTCAAACCGTTCAAAAGTTAAGAGGGGATGATATACCAAAAAATGTCCCCCCAACCCCTATATAACGGCTGGTCCTAAAGTTTTGAAAAATTTATTGTTATACCTTATGGTGGGGCGATGAAAATTTCCAGAAAAATGTCATTTATCTTTTCTTATATTATTACCGATAAAAAAACATTGTGACCCCCCGGGAGATCGAACCAGGGTCGTAGAAAAAAATCATAATTATATAACGGGTATTCTTGACCCTAAAATGTACTTGGACACAACTACTTCCCTGTGATTTTAAAATTCATTGATAATTACATACCTAGATGAGACCGACTTCAGTGAGAATTTACATATTAGGCTCAATAAAGGAAGTGAAAAACCAGGGTTGGATCGATAGCCAAACAGATTATAAAAGGATGATTTTGTAATTCATCCCTTACAATGGCTTCTTGTATAATGAATATGTGTAAAAAAAGTAAATATATGCGAGATGACTGAGCGTTTTAGTCCAATATACGCAATGGTGCAGCATTCCTATACATATAGCAATGAATAACAAAAAGTTAATGGTGCAAAATGGGAAAACAGGGGTTTCAGTAGTAACCGATTCAAATAAACATGTTGGTTTGCAGTGTTGTAGAGTTGTTATGTTCTTATTCGGCATTCGTTCCCTCTTGCCGTGCCGAGATGCGACACCCTCGCCTTGGAAGCAGGCGGCAGCTGTAGTCGGATAATCGATAATGTTAAGGGCGGATACTACTGCTATTACTATTAAGGACGGGGAAAAGTGCCCGGGTTAAAAGCGTCTTGAATGCGATCTGTTCGGCCGGCCGATTGTTTAAAAATCTGTCGTTTAAGATCGACTTCCAGATACCGATGAATTGAGCGTTTCATAAGATGGCCCTTAGCGGTGACATCATGTAAGACGTAATGTTTTACAGTTAGTTTTATTATCTTTGTACATGTCTTTAAATAATTAAAATTTACGTTGGCGTTCTCGTCTTTTTAGTGCATAATAAACATTGGTATATACGGATTGAACTTGTCATGAGATAATGTGTGTCAGCTAAAGAACAATACCGGCCAGACAATCTGTAATGACAACAAAGTGGACGCATTAAGAACTTCTAATCCGGGGTTTAATATCATTCCTTGACCAAATAGATTATGGTGAATACGAACGAGCAAGGTAATGGCAAATAACAAGTATAGCCACCGCCAGAAGAGTGTACGGTTTCGTGACTTTTAAACGTTCGGAATAAACACTGGATCTATTATACCTCGTCTGGTGGAGATACAGAAATAATCTTCGATGGGACAGTGTCGGCTTGGAGACGTGCCCACCGGTGTAACGTACTCGGCCCTGACTAAAAACCAAATTGCTAAAAAAATTCTCATCGACATTCGGTGAGAACGCCTACAGAAAATTATTTGTCGTGTTTCTTAAACAATGTTCCACGTCTAAATCTACTCGCTGTTTTCAAAATACTTGCAATCGAAATACCTTTTGTTATGATCGTTTGGAATGGCCTAGATAACTTGAACAGAACCTTTGACCTCATTTGGCATCAGGGTGGTAAATGTTAAACAACTACAGCTCTACACAGGTAGACTGACGGTGATAAAATAATTCCTGATGCTCAACCGAGTGACCTTTTAATATCTTTGATAAACTCCCGATAACTTGAACGCTAATCTTAGAACCGCGTCATACCGGTGCTCAAAGAACTTGTAAGAGCTCTAATCTTTATTAGAACAACTTTGGTTATTTATTATTGATAGGATTTATTTAATTTGGCTTCTCTCTCTTGTTCGATATATGCGCTGTCTCCTGTAGGTAGTAACTCCTCGGACTTGTGATCTCTTTGTGCCTCTTATAATTATGATACCTGGGTAAACTGCGGGCCGTCACAGTCACTCTCCGCAGATTTCTGACAATGGATACATTAATAGAAGAAACGTTATGATTTCTTTTACTTTGTTGGCGCCGGATCCAAATATTCTTACACCGCGGCAAGTTCAGAAGTCACGCCCGATTTTGGAGTTTTGCCAATCTTATTGTCTATCCGAATCGTCTGACTATTGTTTTTTCTCTCTCGGCTTTTTTTTTAATGAGCCAGTCTACATTAAAAAAATGTGGAAGGCAAATTATATTCGCACTGTGTCAGTGCCTAGGGGATGCCTAAACCGTGTATATATATAGAGAACGTAGCTCTGTTTTTGGCGAATCATGTTAGCTTAAAATGTTTTTTCTTCGACAAAGTGCCAGTGTTGGAAATTATAAATTCCCTAATTAGAGTTGGATGAGTCGAATTCCGTTTGGTCGAGGTTTTTTTAAACCCCTCTAGGGTTGTCGATCAAAATCGTCAAAACCTTGTTCTGTATCAACGACAAATGATATTTATCTCGCCTGGAATTTGCATTATGCTTTGAAAATGATTTCCAATATTATGAGAAATATCTGATTATTAAAGGCAAATTACTGAAAATATCTAAATGGACTACATCAATTGTGAAGAATATATATATTTTTTTAAATTAAATTAACTATTATATCAAACTTACGTGTTCTTACAACTGTGCAACGAAAAAATTCATCACTGATTCCGCTATAATAATGTTTTAACGAAGATTAATCTGTTATTGTGCCTTAAACTGAGTTAAGTACAATGGCCCCATTTTCACTTAAAACGTGCATATAATGATTATGCAAGTTATTAATAACGATCGCGTTAATAAAGATATTTAAAATACACGCTTCATATTTTAAATCGGATAATATAAAAAGTTTTAGTATTAATTATTATTTTTCATATGAATTTCGTTCAAAATCAATTTGAACTTGGAAGTGGTAGGCATTTCGCTGCTTCAGTTTGCATTTGGACTACTATTATTATTTTTCCTTTACAATGTATTTTGTATTCCAATTTTGAAACAAGTTCCTTTAAAAGATTAAAACATGCATTCTTATGAGGGTAACAAAGGCGTGTTTAGTGTGCTACGAATATTAAATACTGACTCCTTCTTGTGTGGGACGATTCATTTTTTCAAATTACGTGCCGAAGCTAGTACTAGCTGGGGTGTTTCTAATGAGTATTTCAAAAAGTAATTCCCCCTTCCCTAGAATAAAAAACTCAAACTAACCTACTTATATCTCAGTCCCAGATCCCAGAAAATATGGTACATTGTTATCTATAAAGACCAATACGATTTTCGATCCGCTAGCTGTGACTATGAACCCCCCTTTAGGAACCTTCGAAGTGATAAAGGGTTCCATCCGGCCCTACCATCTACTCCAATCATCCTTTTAAACTATAAACTAATCTTGATTAACTATTAATTTGCTTAACATTAAATATANATCTGTTATTGTGCCTTAAACTGAGTTAAGTACAATGGCCCCATTTTCACTTAAAACGTGCATATAATGATTATGCAAGTTATTAATAACGATCGCGTTAATAAAGATATTTAAAATACACGCTTCATATTTTAAATCGGATAATATAAAAAGTTTTAGTATTAATTATTATTTTTCATATGAATTTCGTTCAAAATCAATTTGAACTTGGAAGTGGTAGGCATTTCGCTGCTTCAGTTTGCATTTGGACTACTATTATTATTTTTCCTTTACAATGTATTTTGTATTCCAATTTTGAAACAAGTTCCTTTAAAAGATTAAAACATGCATTCTTATGAGGGTAACAAAGGCGTGTTTAGTGTGCTACGAATATTAAATACTGACTCCTTCTTGTGTGGGACGATTCATTTTTTCAAATTACGTGCCGAAGCTAGTACTAGCTGGGGTGTTTCTAATGAGTATTTCAAAAAGTAATTCCCCCTTCCCTAGAATAAAAAACTCAAACTAACCTACTTATATCTCAGTCCCAGATCCCAGAAAATATGGTACATTGTTATCTATAAAGACCAATACGATTTTCGATCCGCTAGCTGTGACTATGAACCCCCCTTTAGGAACCTTCGAAGTGATAAAGGGTTCCATCCGGCCCTACCATCTACTCCAATCATCCTTTTAAACTATAAACTAATCTTGATTAACTATTAATTTGCTTAACATTAAATATATATTGCATTAAGCTCTTTTCAACAATAAATCCTTGCGATGCCCAGTTAATATACTATTTAAAATGTGTAAAACACATAGTTGTTAACTTTTTGTTTTCGATTTTTAACAAAATAAGACTTATTTGCATCATAATCTCCGAATCTAGATATTTTCAGGGGAAAACGGCTTATATCGTTAGATTTGTATAAATTCATCAAAATACATTCTCTTTTTTTATATAAGATAGTAAGAACAAATAATCTAAATTTATTGATAAATTTTATAATTGATATTTTGAATAGTTTTGCTGCAATTGTAGGTAGTGTAATTTTATGTTTCATCCATGAAAAGCAATTGAAATAAGCCAAACAGTAAGGAAATACTGTGAGACCCAACATAAATGTTTAAAAAAGACTCAATAACGCTTCTTAAAATTTTCAATTAGATTATAACAGTTTTACATTGTAACTTTGTGCATTCTTATTTATAGTTTACTTTGCCTTTTGTCTCTTATTATTTTTAGCTTACTCGAGTTTAATTTGATGTTTTGCTATAATTATAAACTTCTATATTTGTACAACATTCTCAATGCGGTGTTTACAAATTCTTACTACAAGGATTAGTGCTATAATAATCTTTACTAAGAGATGATTATAGTTTACTGCTAATAACCAATTGAGGCATTGCGTACAAGAACAACATAACATAATATGGAGCCCTTTGTTTCTTGTTCTATCATCATTTAATTTTAAGTAATAAGATTATAGTAGTACATAATAATTTATTTATTTAAAAAAGTGCTTAACAGCAATCCCGCCACGTGTAAGGGCATATGCCCAGAGAGATACGTTCCTCCGATGGAGGAACATGTTCGATACCTGCCATTGGACAGTGAAGGGTGGGAATCTTTCCGGAGATAGAAGAGGATCCGAATAGGTAAATAAGTAACAGTTTTCAAAAAAGTCTAACCCTTGGTCAGGCGCCTGGTCCTGAATTGTTTTAAATTAGTTTTTGCAAAATGCTACTGTTGTTCACTTTTGTCAAACTGCAATATTTTATCACACAGATCTAAGGATTTTAGGATGAAACATTATCCATTGCCTTTCATATGTTCGTAAGGTATTCTATGTACTGCTCTCTCCATGGTGTTACAGACCAGGGTTGCCCTTTGCCTCTCGAGTAAATGCCTTCTGTCTCCAACCTTGTGGTCCTAGGATCCTCAGGACCAAATAGAGTCGTAAATTTTCATCAATATCTATCGAATTGCCATTTCCAATTCAATCTAACTAATTAGTTGGAAAATACAAAACAATCACGAAATTCTTCCATGTATGTAATTGTAAATTATTTTAAATATTTATAATTTATAATAAATTATTATCTTTACTCAAGAAAGATATAAAGAACCATCTCTTAATCATTTTTGATATGTCAACTAAGTTTGGCTCTTTGCCTTATTTTCCACTTATAATTTAATTAATTAATATTAATTGTCATTTGCATCACAATAGTATATCTTATATCAAGTTGAAATGAGTTAAATATTTTTTACTTGCATACAAATTCTAAAAACACCATGTTTTCCGATAATTTGGCCTTAAAGAACTGAAAATAGTGTATGTTAACATTTAATAATTTTCAGGGAGAACCTCTAGATTTTTTTGCCTTTTGAATGAGTATGATTCTGAATCGATTACTGTGTTAATATTTAAAATGCTTTGCTTTATCGATAGCAAAATATTTTGACATTACAACATTCCAGGTACGGTATTACCAGGAAGAATTTGTGTTATGATCGATCTTGTCTTAAGAACTTAGGAATCAAACTTAAACAAATTATTTAGTGTTTTAATACAGAGACTCGCTATGAGCATTGAGTATAGTATTAAATTAAGGGATAAATTTCAAATTCTAGAAAAGGACTAAGACCGATTCCCAATAAGAGGAAGGAGAATCCAACCTAGGAAAGAGTATTCCAAATTATTGATGGAACCTCTCTATTCTAAAGGTAAAGAGTATAGATTTCTAATCCTCAGGGATGATGCTCCTAGAAAATGAAGGTATCTTCAAAGGGCTAAAGGGGAGGGGGGGGGGGGGATATCGAATCATTCGCAAACCCTTCTCTTATTCTAGAAAGGAGAATAGACTTCTTAATCTATTGGGGAGAGAGTAACATTAACTAATGTTGCATTAAGTTTATTCGCCCTTTTATTTGTATGAAATAGTTAAGCGAGTTAATGCTAACATAGCTTTAAATTGATCACTTAAGAAGGAACTAAGTCTAATCAATTAAATCTATCTAATCAATTAAATTGAGTTATTATTTACCTCAAAAGACAGAAAGAATTTAATAAATTGAAGAACTAGTTTTTATCTGACTCTACCAATCTTCTATATTATCAAGAAATGCTTAAACTCTTTATAAAATAGTTTTCATTTTATTCGTACGATACATAGACTTCATTTGGTACTGGTTCTTCCTAATGTAAAATATTCTAATAATTTAGTATTATTAAGTTAATAAGCGAGATAAGACATGCTTTGCATTACTTTTAATATAACTTTACAATTTTTAATTAAGACTAATTTTTCCCTGACTTAATAGTAAAATAAATAAAACCTACTTCTGCCGGCCGGTGTGGAGATGAAAGATGTCATTAACGCTTCTTGATAATCTTATCTCGGCAGAGACGCGACGCTTGGCTGTCCTCAAAACTTTGTCACTATTGTAGCCTTTAGTTTTACTTTTTAGTCGATATGAGGTGACTCTCCGTTATGAA
>KZ651492.1:105911-120459 GCA_001010745.2 Gerris buenoi
AATTTTTTGGGGTAGTGTGTTATTTATGTAGGAGAAGCTTTTGGGTGTACTTTGAACAATTATTAAGGTTGATAATGGCACAAGTGGGGCCGAAATATTGCAAATTAAAATTAAAACTTAGTTTTTATTTATACCAAATAGACTTTAGAATAACATAAAATTATAGCTATTTCGGGAAAAATCATAACAATCTGCTATAATAAGTTATGGGTTAAGAATACTTAGTTCTCTATCAAATAGATTTACTCGTATGGGTAGCGAATGAGTAGGTATCTAAAAATCAAAAACCTCAAAGGAAGATTTTATATTAGCCATCTGCTATCAGGTATTGTCACCGCAAGTTAAGGGTTAAGGATACTCTCTTCTCTCTCAAATAGATTTACTGCTATGGGGAGCAAATGAGTAGGTATCTAAAATCAAAAAATATCCTTAAAGAAAGATTTTATATCAGTAATCCGCTATCACGATTTTTCACCGTAAGTTAAGCCTAGTTTACATTGGCAGAGTAAAGAGTCAAGTGAACAAGCTTTCTTTTTAGCATATGGGACGGTAGAGAAAAATGTTGGGCTGTTTTTTGGTAGAGTGACTCTAAAGTCGTTCAGACGTGCTTGAGATTGTAGCCTTAGTAAAGTGAGGTTATTACTTTTTTAGTTCTGAATAATCCCGTAATTAATATATAGAAGAGGTTTTCAATGTCGGCGGTCGAGCTACTCTACCACCGCACTAGCTTATTTACTCGACCAACTTTTATCCACTATCCTCGACCGTTTACTATCCGTATCGTTCACATTAGGCTATTAGCTTGGTAGAGTGCTACTCGACCTAGCTACTCGACCGTTTACTCTACTAATGTAAACTAGGCTTTAAGGAGGATATTCAGTTCTCTCTCAAATAGATTTATTCGAATAGAGAGCGAATGAGTAGGTATTTAAAATTAAAAAAAAACCGAAAGAAAGATTTTATGTTAACCATCTGCTATCAGTTTTTTTTTTTTTTTACCATAAGTTAAGGGTTAAGGATACTCGGTTCTCTCTCAAATAATTTCCTCGTATAGGGAGCGTATGAGTAGGTATCTATAATAAAAAAAATACTGAAAGAAAGATTTAATATTGAAGTCCTTAAATAAAATCAAAACACACTTTGGGGTATTAAGACTTTCCTAGAATGAGGGGGAACGGATATGACTTCAGAAAAGAGATTTATTTTTATTTACACTAGAGGGAATTATAAAAAGAAAATTAAAAATCCATAAGAGAACTTTTTTTTTATATGTATTCGTTTAAGACCGGTTTAGGAAATTACTTTCTTAATGAAAAAAAGAAGGGCTTATCCCTTCAGTTTTAAACTGGATTTACTTTTTCATTCTGCGTTCCGTTTAGTAGTACATAATACATAATACATTTGTACATAATACATAAGTACATAATACATTTGTAATTTTTAGTTCTGGAGCTTAACTAGCTTAAATACTACGGATGAAAGTCACATTTTTGTAGAAATTGAGTTAGCTACACCATCTTGTAGCACAAGGCGTGTACTAACAGTACTACAAACCTTATTTAAAAAAAAAAACTATTAAAACCTCCCTAAAAGTGTGTTTAAAAATATGGTACAGGGACAGGGGAAGAAAGATGAGGGTCAAAAAAGTCAGGGGAAAAAAGATGAGAGTCCACTACTATGTTCCCTTACCTTGGACTCGCTTCTTAAAGCTACTATACAATCGAAATGCCCTTTTCTTACAAGACCTATTTGGTGCTTTAAAATAAATTCAGAATCAACACAGTATATTTTTACTGCAATACGTTTAATGTTCGTTACTCTTTTTGTGAAATTTTAATGTTCTTTAATTTTTCTTTTTGATTCCTTTTATTAATGTTTATTTTTTTTTTTAAATAAATAATTAAATGTCGAATAACTATAACAGTATAAATACGAAACAATCGTTTAATGAGAGAATTAAAAAAAAATCCCGTCAAGTACTTGCCAGCAAGTTACTAAAAGGGTTTCTTCGGTCATAAGAATTAATTATAATTATATATTTTTTTAAACAAAAACATCTATTGTTAACTTTTAAAAATCAAGATGTGCATAATTTATTATTCTTTACTATCTTCGGTATGCGCTTATTGAATTCTTTTAGAGGTAAAATAGCCGCCAATTTGGAAACAAAATATATTTTTGTGAACCAAATTTCAATACCTTTCAAATGATACCCAACTTCGATTTTTCAAATCANACTCTCATCCTTTTTCCCGTGTACCCTTCTTAATAAAAACTTGAACCTCGAACATAATTAAAAAAAAAAACAAATAACAGTTTAACTCTGAACTATACTCTTGTTATATCACATGATTTTTCTTTTCTTTTAGTGATAATCATTCAAATGCCTTTTTTAACAAATTAAGAATTATGCTTTAATTTGATTAAAGCCGTAGTTTGGTATCTTGACTATAATTGGTGAGGACAACGACAGTGAACAACAATATCAATCGTGTAACCATAGGATCGATATTAGTCTGGCGAAAAATCATATACTATATAGTACAAATGACCGTTAAATGCGGTTGACATCTGCAGTATGAAGAACTGATACTTCTTAAAAAATATGATTATTTTTTCTATATAAAATCCAAATACCACTGACTGACCTAAAAACTCAACACGATATTTCTGAAACAACTGGACCTATGACCATGAAATTTATAAGGTACGTTCATCTTAACCCAACCCCCTACTCTCTATGTCCTTGCTAAGATCTTTTTACGACTCGTTATCATGTTTTAAGATGGAGGCCATTTGTATGCAATGGCCGCCATCTTAAAGCTTCTTAGCGAAGTCATAGAGATTAGGGGGTAAGAAGAACATACCTTCAAATATAGCACAAATGACCAATAAATGTGGTTGACATCAGCAGTATGATATGATCTATCTCTTCTTCCACAAAAAATTATCATTTTTTTGTCTATAAAATCAAAACACCACTGACTGACTGAGAAGCTAAACAGGGTATATCTGAAACTGAACCAAAGACCACAAAATTTTGAGGGTACATTCCTTTTACCCCGCCCTACCCTCTATGTCCTCGCAAAGATATCTTTTTAAGACCCGCTACCATGTTTTAACATGTATGTAATTTGTATGCAGAATTACACCTTACCAAATCTTTAGAACTTATATTAACCAATCAAATAAAATAATTTTATTTGGTTTGGTATTTTGTTAATTTCTAAAATAATATTTATATCGCCCTAAAATTGCGCATGATTTTTCTGAAATTTGATCCCTAAGGGTGGAATATAGGGGTAATGTAAAAAAAAGAAGAGAATATGATCCCAGACTGACCTTCTGAAATTAGAAAGTTAATACTTTAAAAACGGCTTCATTTTAGGATGTGAACAGATATATATTAAAAAAAAGATTATTCCAATTTCAATCCAGGGATGCGATGAGTCACGAGGGGAGGAGAGGGGAGAATACAGAAGGAAAATACCTCTGTCTTTCAAAATTAACTTTTAAAAATGTTTCTCCAGTAGTCGTAATGAATTACTAATTAGGAATTTCTGAAAATAATGTTATACCTGGGGAATATAGAAATAAGGGGGAAGGGGATTTATGAAACTCTATCATACTTGATCCTGGGGGAAAAAGAGTCCAATGTATTTTCGCTATGTTTGATATTAACTTCTGCAAATTCCAAAATTAGGTCTTTTCCTCAAATTAAATATGACTAAGAATGATTATAATAATAATTTATTTACCTAAAATAATTATAATACCACAAATAGCTTTTCCAGGAGTCTTAAACTTTGTTTTCCATTTTTCTTGAAATACAAAAAAAGCGACTCTCATCCTTTTTCCCGTGTACCCTTCTTAATAAAAACTTGAACCTCGAACATAATTAAAAAAAAAAACAAATAACAGTTTAACTCTGAACTATACTCTTGTTATATCACATGATTTTTCTTTTCTTTTAGTGATAATCATTCAAATGCCTTTTTTAACAAATTAAGAATTATGCTTTAATTTGATTAAAGCCGTAGTTTGGTATCTTGACTATAATTGGTGAGGACAACGACAGTGAACAACAATATCAATCGTGTAACCATAGGATCGATATTAGTCTGGCGAAAAATCATATACTATATAGTACAAATGACCGTTAAATGCGGTTGACATCTGCAGTATGAAGAACTGATACTTCTTAAAAAATATGATTATTTTTTCTATATAAAATCCAAATACCACTGACTGACCTAAAAACTCAACACGATATTTCTGAAACAACTGGACCTATGACCATGAAATTTATAAGGTACGTTCATCTTAACCCAACCCCCTACTCTCTATGTCCTTGCTAAGATCTTTTTACGACTCGTTATCATGTTTTAAGATGGAGGCCATTTGTATGCAATGGCCGCCATCTTAAAGCTTCTTAGCGAAGTCATAGAGATTAGGGGGTAAGAAGAACATACCTTCAAATATAGCACAAATGACCAATAAATGTGGTTGACATCAGCAGTATGATATGATCTATCTCTTCTTCCACAAAAAATTATCATTTTTTTGTCTATAAAATCAAAACACCACTGACTGACTGAGAAACTAAACAGGGTATATCTGAAACTGAACCAAAGACCACAAAATTTTGAGGGTACATTCCTTTTACCCCGCCCTACCCTCTATGTCCTCGCAAAGATATCTTTTTAAGACCCGCTACCATGTTTTAACATGTATGTAATTTGTATGCAGAATTACACCTTACCAAATCTTTAGAACTTATATTAACCAATCAAATAAAATAATTTTATTTGGTTTGGTATTTTGTTAATTTCTAAAATAATATTTATATCGCCCTAAAATTGCGCATGATTTTTCTGAAATTTGATCCCTAAGGGTGGAATATAGGGGTAATGTAAAAAAAAGAAGAGAATATGATCCCAGACTGACCTTCTGAAATTAGAAAGTTAATACTTTAAAAACGGCTTCATTTTAGGATGTGAACAGATATATATTAAAAAAAAGATTATTCCAATTTCAATCCAGGGATGCGATGAGTCACGAGGGGAGGAGAGGGGAGAATACAGAAGGAAAATACCTCTGTCTTTCAAAATTAACTTTTAAAAATGTTTCTCCAGTAGTCGTAATGAATTACTAATTAGGAATTTCTGAAAATAATGTTATACCTGGGGAATATAGAAATAAGGGGGAAGGGGATTTATGAAACTCTATCATACTTGATATTCCCGCTTTTTAAAATAACTTTAAGGTTTCTTGACGGTAGTTAATAAATCCATATTATTAAAAAAAATAATACCTTGAATCCAATCTAGTTACTAATAAATCTTGAACTAAAGTTTAATTTAAAAAAAAAATTTAAGCCTGTTATCAAGAATTCACTTAACTTTTACATCGTTAGTATAATGCAGCGAAAATATTTTGATATAATTTTTGAGAGGTTCGGGATAATGCTGAGAAAAAAATCCTATTACATCACATTGACCGTTAAAGACCCATTAACTTTTTTTTTTTTTTTTTTTAAATATTATCAGCTTATGTATAACTTTAACGATGAAGGAGATTAAAAAAAAATTAACATTATCACTTGACTAGAAGAGCATGTTTTTCATAAAATATAATACAAATATTCTTTAGCTTCAAAAGTCTTTTAGGCTAAAAATATAAAACGATATTGTCCGTTTCGGAATGCAGGAAAACTGTTTAATATAGAGAAGTTTTACAGTAGGAAAAGAACCCGTTTTAATAATAAAAGAAACGAACGAAATAGCGACCTTTTCCCATTTGAGTTTTATTGCTTCTTTTCACATTTATTTTAAACTAGACGTTAAGCCCCATGCCAACGGGCTTAATTTTATATTTAGAAAAAAGTAAAATTAAGTAAATTAATTTAGATAAGTTATTATATCTATTTGAAGATCTCCAAATCAAATCGAACATTTATTTTTATTGGAATAAATGTGGATGCCTTAGCTTAGCAATAATAATTCAATTCGGGGTAAGTCGTCGCCGTCGGGACGCTTTTCGATTATATAAATGATTACTGGACGATTCACCGATGTTAGGTATATATATGTAGTTATAAACAAACTAAATTTAACTTGTTATTCTACTATAATCTTGAGACATTGTATAATATATATAGACTGACAAATCAAGCAGTATAATGTAATATCTATCAGTATTGTTATTATTTGTTGAATCTATCTTATCACTCTCAACTTTGCCTTCAGGAGAGAGACGCTTTTATCTCAGTTTCTTCGATACAATTAGTTAATTAAATTTAAAATAATTAAGTAAGTTTAATTAAGGTATCTTCCTAGAAAGTGGAATAGAAGAATTTTAAAACGATTTCATTCGAGTTATACATTTTTTAGAGTTGAATATAATTTTCTCACTTATCTTTATTTCTTGATTTAAAATTGCTATTGTTTTACTCAAATAAAGATTCTTTTCTTTAATAATACCTCGCCTTTCCTTAAAAAATAATTAAATTAATAAAATATCTCCGCTAGCTTTACATTGAACTATATTTTCTTTTCTCTGATAACACCAGATTTAATTTTTAAACCTGTTAACAAGATCTTCATTTAATTTTCTTTTTATCCTAAATATAATCAAGTATCATTTATTTAATAGAGTAGTGTCCCGAAGGCGACGACTCACCTCGAAATGATTTGTTATTGCTAATCTAAGGCAATAAGGGTTTATTACAATAAAAATAAATTTTTATTTTGATTTAGAGGTCTTCAAATAGATATAATAACTTATCTAAATTAATTTACTTTATTTTCAAAATATAAAATAATTAAGTCCGTTGCCACGGGCATAACGGCTCGTATAATATAAACTAAGTATAGAAACGGGATAAAAGCAATTGAAATCGTTCTTACATACTTGTTATAAGAGCTTATTATTATAATTAACTAGTAAGAGATAAACTTGGTGCGTAGGCTTCCACGGGTAGACTCGTAATAAACAGCTTGGTTTTTCGGTGAAATCGCGTCACGCAGGGGATGAAGTCCGACGTTTCGCTTCCACTGCTTGAAATATCTTCAGGGGTGTGGTGCATCGTGGTGTTGACTCGAAGCACACACAAGTACATCCTGTGTTTGCTTCGACCACGACGATGCACCACACCCCTAAAGATGCTTCCAGCAGTGGAAGCGAAACGTCGGACTTCATCCCCTTCGTGACGCGGATTTCACCGGAAAACCAAGCTGTTTATTAGTAAGATATACTTTTTTGTAAATCCATGTAAGAAATTTACTTTTATAATACCCGGCAAAATATTGAAATATCGAATAAAATTAACAGTTTATAAAGTACCGATTTAACTCTCTTAATAAATGATAAGGTTGCTACTGATAACAACTCTAGTGTTTAACTTAGCTCACTTATAAGAGCATTGTGTTACCGTGTATGTTATTTCATTTCTCGGCCCTTGTAATTCGTAGGGTAGGAAACGTGATAAAAGGCTGACAAAGGCAGTAAAATTGGAGCTTTTCAAGCGAGTATTCCGCAGGTGGTCTCAGTTTTGAATTATACCGTATGTAGTGGAAATGAAAGATAACCGAGGTCAGGAAGGAACGGATAAGATTAGCTAAGCGGAAATTCTCTGTACAATATAATTTTATGTTACAAAGCTCTTGTAGTAGCCTTAAATACTTACACGGCACAAATACCGCCTTATTCGCATCTCTTAATTAAATCCTTTAATAGCTTTTGTCTTCTGTTAATTTTCCTTGTACTTGAATGTTTTGACAAAGATAATACTGTGTTTAAATCCTAAAGCCGCGTAAATTGACCTAATCTCATATTTTAAAAACATTATGTATGTGGTGATACTTTTTACCCAATTTTTCTTAGGTATTTGGAGATTTTATTTTTGTATAAATGTGAAATATAATTAAAAATTTAATATCATTATAGTCCAAAAAAGTGTCTGACTAACATCAAGCTAGAATTCGTGGACAAGTTAATATTTTAGTTCCATTTAAGAATATGTCGCACCCCCGCTATAGAAGTGACACAACTCAAAATTTCCACTTTTTGAGAAATGACACTTTAAAGATTTAGCAAAACTTAATTTGGCAATAAAACAAAAATTAACAATTTTAAAGCTACATTTTCAATTTTATAATATTTGTTACACCTTACTAATTGTGTTAATGAATTGAAACCTCTAAATTTTAAGTTGTAATAACCCCAGAGAAAAAAAGTGTCACTTTTAAATTAATGTTGTGAGATCAAACTTTTTGAGTTGTGTCACTTTTAATATCCTTATATGAAGAAAATAAAGGGTAAATGAACTATAAACAGTAAAAAAAAAAATCGGTCCGTACATGATTCGGCCAAGCTGAGTGGTCCGCAGTCTTCAACAAGTTGGGAACCACTGCTCTAAATAAAACATCCAACTATTTTGATCAAAATTATAAGAAACGACACAACTCGAAATAAGACGTTTTTATACACATCTAACTCTCTCGACGGTTCGGTGACAACTGTTTGAATTCTAAATGTGTCGTTTTTAATGCTGGTCACTGCCGCGAAGTTGATTGATTTAAAAGTGACACATCAGCTATCTAGCGGATACTATTAGTAGCACAAATGTAATATTTTGTGTAGTTATAAAGCCCGCCTTGTTTGATTTAAAAACGATAAAAAACGAAAATTGAAAATTTTTGAGTTGTGTCACTTCTGAAGCGGGGGTGCGATGTGGTCGACTAAGTTCATCTGCGGGACATAGCTTAGAAATAGGCATATGAAAAAACAAAATGGTAGAGGGGCCATGGCCCGCCAACTATGGTGGACAATATCATTTTCATGATCCTGAGTACAAAATTAGTCATTTGTTCGCAAATCAAGTTGATGTTAGTTTGTCACTTGATAGGTGACCACTTTGATTTGGAGTAATATATGAATAACTGAACTATCAAGTATCTAACTTCAACTTAATTTTTGGTCAACTAACCAATTTTATACTCAAGATCATGAAAATCACATAGTCCATCTTAATTGGAGGACTGGCTGCTCCCTATAATTTGTTTTTTCATATGCCTATTGCTAAGCCATGTCCTGCAGACGAACTTAGCCGACCACATATTCTTTATAGTCACTAAAAGATTAACTTGTACACAAAATTCTTGCTGGATGTTAGTCAAAAACTTTTTTGCTTGTCAAATTTCAATTTATTTTATTTCATTGTACTTGCATGATTTAAGTTTCAATTAACAGAACATTGATACGAATGATATATGTTTATATCTTTGGGAATAATGCACCATTCCCTTTCCTTTCTAATAATTAATTATTACCTTATTGAAAAAAAAGTTTAATACGTTGTATGCATTTCTATGTGCTTTTGGTTTTATAAAGAAGGCAAGTGGGAGGAGTGCGATATAATAGTTACTCATTATAGCATACAGTTTCACATCCATACTGCTAAATATTTTTTTTTTTTTAGATATAATACAGGATTTTCGTTCTAAATGAAAAAAAATATACAGCAATTTGTAGTATCCGTTTTTCTAAAAAAAAATAGAGGTGGTGAGAGGTGAAATATATGTACCTACGTTTTCTAAAAATTTAGAAATTTCATGAGGTGTAGAGTTGTTATACATGGTGTAGTAGGTACATCTATCCTTTTTTCTAAAAATTTAGATGTGCGGTAAGAGGTTTAGTATCCATTTTGTAAAAATTTAGTGGTGGTAAAAGTTGTACTACTACTACACGTTATCTAAAATATCACGAAAAAGTTTAATTTTAATAATGTACAAAAATAAAGATAGAACGAATAAGTATTATTAAAATTTGCACAATTCATATACTATGATGTATATTTTATCCCCTGTTGTAATTCAAGCAATAAATGTTACGCTAATGAAAGATTTAGAGAAGGTAAGAGGTGCAGTCTACGTCTTTCTAAAAACATTTAGATGTGGTAATAGATGTAATATGTGTTCTCTAAAAATTTAATGGTGGAATGAGGGGTACATGTGTTAAGAGATCTAGTATACGTTTTCTGAAAATTTAGATACAGGAGGTGTAATATATACTGTCTAAAAATTTAATGGTGGAATGAGGGGTACATGTGTCAAGAGATCTAGTATACGTTTTCTAAAAATTTAATGATGGAATGAAGTGTGTGTGAATGAAAGGTGTAGAATACATATTTTCAAAATTTAGAGGTGGTTAGAGTGGTAGTGTACATGATATAAATATTCACGAAAGGGTTTAATTTTAACAATGTTCAGAAATAAAAAATAGAATGAATAATTATAATTGAAAGTTGCTCAATCCATGTAATATATATATTGTATATCCCCCCTATTATAAATCAAGCAATAAAAGTTAATAGTACACGCTAATCAAAAAGTATACTCTAAGTAAAATTGCCCTAAGTTGAAGAAATTAGCATTTTCTCCCTTTAGATATTCTGACTGAATCGCTTTATGCGTGTGACGATAACGCATGATTTCATTAGTATAAGTAAAGTATACTGGGTAAAGTTATATGCTCTTTTATTTTTGCCTAACGTTTACGTGATATTTTGAATGGAAATTAGAATGTTTTACTTTTTTTTAACTAACAACTGCATGTTTATTTTTAAGTGGTCATAATTTATAATATTAAACCTTTTATTTCCTTAAAAATTATTTTTAACTCAATATAACTTGACGATTTAATAAATTGAACTACTCTGAAAGATTTCCATCTATTGTTGCGAATTTCGAACTGTTATTAAGTTATGAATATGTATTAGTTATTAGAGTTTTATTAAAACTTCGAGTCATTTTATTCCTTATTTTAATTTTTATTTAAAAGGACTTGTGAATTACAGAACATAGAAAAATAATAAATTATAATATAATATAACGCATTATTTTGCTCACAGATTACGGTATAGACAATAGAGAAATAGAGTAAATGATGCTCTAAGAGAATTTGACGAATTTAGCGAGTAAAGAGAATTTAATTATTCCATTTCGCCATCAATCCGGAGAAACGCGATAGTCTTCATTCTGTGCAATGCCACAAAAATTAGTTTATAGGAATCAGTTTAAATGTTGATTTCATAAGAATTAAAATAATATAAAAATGAGGTGCAAAGCTTGACTTTAGGATTTTAGGATTTTCCATCCAAAGTTCGAAAACTCTAATACTGCCCACCAAGCGATCAAATATGTAAATGAAAAACACGTTATCTAAAATATCACGAAAAAGTTTAATTTTAATAATGTACAAAAATAAAGATAGAACGAATAAGTATTATTAAAATTTGCACAATTCATATACTATGATGTATATTTTATCCCCTGTTGTAATTCAAGCAATAAATGTTACGCTAATGAAAGATTTAGAGAAGGTAAGAGGTGCAGTCTACGTCTTTCTAAAAACATTTAGATGTGGTAATAGATGTNAAATGTTTAACTTAATACTTAAAACATCTAATAAACTAGGTGTGAAATGCAGTTGTCTGTTTCAATGTTGACCTGAGCGTGCATTTGATTCTTAAACAATAAACATTTTTATTTATAAACAAAACAGCTGAAATCAGATCAAAAATAGTAATATTTCTAATTTTGAATGAAAAAGCATTTTATTTCCTGCTTTTCTATATTACCCCCATCTTAAATGAAAATATGACAAAAGTGAAAAAACAACAATAACAGTACTCTTAAAGAGCTTTCCAACGACATGCATCATGAAGGGCATATACTGTACCAATTTGGACCATTTCAGATTTATACATTTATACCTTCCTGTAGCTGACCGTGCCGAATTTTATGCGGATCGGTTCAGCCATGTGTCCAACTAAATACAAAGTGTAGTATAAGAGCTTTGCATCGCTCTGCTCAATGAAAAATACTGGAACAGGTACATAATTATGAATTCATGGAAAAGTTGGTCTGAGGCTTTTTTTCTTCAAAATAGTTCTTACGACATTACTAGTAAACCAGGTGTTGTGACCTGCAAAATGTCCATAATTATTGGTATCTCAATAAATTCCATCATCATTACAGTTTACATTGATTTCTTTTCCCCATTGCGAGTTTTATTAATATTTATTTCAATAAAAATATATACCGTTCTTCTTCAATATAATTGACTGAATATTAACAGCGTCTATTTTTTTAAGAACTATATACTTATTAAATACATGTTATCAAAAACTTAAGAGCATAATACACGCATTTTTTTCACTCTTCCTATTTTTTGTTTGTTTAATAATCGTATTTTTTTTTATCGATATTAAATTAAACAAGATTATTTTTTTGACGTGGGATCCAGTCAAATAGATAGAGATGAATTACATTAGAGGTATTATGGTTGTAAAACCACTTAGTTATTTTCAAAAATAATCTGGGGTGTAGGACCTTCTCTTCTTCAGTTACTGTCATTATCTTTTAGATCCCTTACGAGGGATAGTGGAATGATTGACATTGACAGTGATTTTTATGAGTTTTTTTTATATTAATCTTAAATCAATATTTCCAAGACAATCAATCCAATTTCTGGAATCCCTAAAATTTATAAATGAGTCTTTTGTACTTTTGCTTGTGTAAAATCAAATGAGTTGCCTAAGGTAACTTTAAAGTTGAAATTTCGTTTTTAAAGTTGATGTTTCATACCGCTTAATTATATTTAATTTAATTATTTATTTATTTAGGATAATATTACAAAAAAATCATACATAGAAAATGTATGTGTATATTATACATTACAATTATTGCAATTATTTACTTCGAACTTGTTTAAATAGCCGCAAGAGCAGAAGATTGAGGGTGGCTCAGCTGTTTAAGACTAATTACCTACCAAATATTTTAATTGAGCTCTTAAAGGTGGTGGAGTCTACATAAAAATAAATAGGTAAGTTTTTAAGCCTTATTATAAACAGTCCAGTATATTATGCTCTGATTTGGGCATATTGTAGGACTAAATCGGTTTTTTTATTTGCCATATTGATGCTTTAAAATGACAATATCGGATGTTTTGAGAAAAACATCCAGGAAAACAGGTCCAATTTTTCGGTTTTTCACAAATCTAGTAAAATACAAGGTTTGCCAAAAAATGATTCTATACACTAATTCAGGGTATTGCGGCTTAACTCAGGAGGTTCGATACGCAGCATCACGTGGATGATCTGATTTTATAGCACGTTTAAGACAAGCTCTTCACTACAGTAACCATATCGACAGTTCATGAACAGTATTGGATTAATCAAGAAATGCATATGGCTTCCTTTTTTGTTGACAATTAACTGGTCTTTATTAGAGAATCGAATTACTTTTTTGGTATATTGTTTTCCGGTGGTTGAGAAAATATAATAATTTGACCAATTTTCCAACATGGAGGCCACAGCTTCCCTCAGAACGTCAGAACTCTTAATATGTTAATTTTCAATGACTAATATCAATTTAGTTTAACAATTTTTCCTTCGGTGACCGGATAAAGACTGAATATTCGAACCTTTAAACGCAAGTGCATTTAGGATTATATCAATAAAAACACCGTATGTATTATTTATATTGATTAAATTAATTTTACTTGGCGTGAAAGTCTTAAGTGAGCCGTGACTCTGCTTACATCGTCTCACTACAGTAATCTCAAAGAGTTCAATTTCACTTTGAGAATAGCATGCATCGAAATTAAATAATTGGTTTCCGAAAAATTAAGTGTTCTTCCTTAGTGGTGGCTGGGCCCTTCGTGGTATGGGCCCCTAGGCGGCCGCCTTTGTCGCCTATGCCTAAATCCGGCCCTGACTAAGGGCTTCCTAGTACCTAAGCTACTCTACTCAAGCTTAGATTTTGATCACGGAATTTATTTGGAGGACTTAACTAAACTACTCCTCTTTTCTTCATGTTTAAATTAGTTTATACTTTAATAGTTTAGTCTGTCTTGTCAATCGATGTTGGCTGACAAAGAAGATACATTTTCCTCCAAAATGGTTTGTTTTAGCTATGAGAAGATAACGCTTTTGAATCGAGGTAGTTTAGAAAGTCCTTGATTAGGGGCCAATTTCATCTTAAACACACGAGGTGAACTTGGATTATAAAATTAGTAAAAAAATAAAATTAGTCCGTATACAAGCTATAAATAAAAAATCGACCCTGATCCATTGCTGTAAGTTTCTATGTTTTTACCTTCTCATATAAAGAGTAAGTTTTGTGATGGCGCAAAAATTCGATTTTGATATTTTAATGGATTTACACGTTTTGAGCTCCCTTTTTGTCCAAAACAAAATAGTTTTTTATGTTTATCAGCTGTCGCTTGTGCCGACGACTACTAGAAAAGTATACTTTTCTAACATGTCCTTATAATATGTGATATTTATGTTAAATTGTTATTTGTTTTTTGTAAATTTATGCAATTTTTTTAAATTTTAAAATGTTTAATAATATTCAGAATGTGTAATGTAGTGGGTGGAGTGTAAAAAAATGCATTATAAAATTTATATTATATTATTTATTAATTTGACAAACTCTCTTCGAGGAATTTTATGACACACATCTAAATGTTTTTTTGACTT
>KZ651492.1:120474-134976 GCA_001010745.2 Gerris buenoi
TTGGTAAATTAAAAGAGTAATTATTTACATTGGCAATACTTTTTTTTTTTTTTTTTTTTTTTTTTTTTTTTTTTTTTTTTTTCGCAACCATGTTTTGTACCACCAGGCATGGTACAAAACAATCACAAATTTTTAAATTGACTTTTCAGACTCTTCGACTTTTCACACTCGACATGCACTGTTACAGAACTAGTTAAATGCCCTATATGTTCATCACCTTTTTTTTTTTTTTTTTTTTGTAAATTTTCGTTAAACTCTCCGAAAAAAAGAAATAATTTGATATCTCGAGAACTACTTAGAAATGGACAATTGTTTACTCGACATTTTGTTGTATTTGACCCATAGAAACTAGTTTCGTTAAAACATTCTATCGCAGGTCACCCTGTATACATAGATTATAATATGTACATGTACATGTACATACATAGTTTATAATATATGTATTATTATAATATAAAAACTTTTTTATTCTACATAGAATAAATTGGAAAACCCCTTAATATTATTATCTTTGTATATTAGATACTTCTTTGAATAAATTAACTTAATTATTAGTTTATGTCTGTGATCTTTACAATTCTTCGTATTTATTATAAATATTCTTGGAAGTTATAACCAAACTGATCATAAAGTTAACTAATAATTAGTTAGTTAAAATAATAAACTTAATAACAATAAATTAATGATGTACTTATTAAACAAAAAATATTTTACTTGGAAAAAAAGGAAAATGTTTAAAAACCACAGTGATCTTCGTATATTTTCTTTTGTTTATGTTACTAGAATAACCTCTTTGTCTTTGTACTGTTATAAGATGAAGACAAATGATTTTGTTTACATAAAGCTCCAATAAATTATCTTTCTTTAACTAAATATTATATTTTAGATGTTTTAAAATATTTACGTATTAAGATTAAATTATGAATGTAACTACAGACTTAGATCTTATAAAGGCTGAAACGTGGAGGCACAGTTTCTATGAATTCATTTGATATAACTGCAATTCTATCGATTCTTTTAATTTTTAAAATAATTCTTGAGAGGGGTCTCAACCCTGCTTGATATTCGTTGATTTTTCCATATTCGGATGCCCGTCTGTTATGTAGTACACAAGTAAACAGTTTGCTGATGGTGTCTGTCTAGACAGGATATACCTCTGTAGTTAGTGACCAAGTCCTTGCTCCCTTTTTTGTGCAGCGGAAAAATTAAACTTCTTTTCGGGAATATCACCATTTCTGAAAATCGAATTAAAGAGGTCTAAAACCTTTTTGTAGCCTTTTTCTGGTAGGTTTTTTTAGAACTCGTTAGGGATTCTGTCCATACCAGGTGCCTTGACGGACTTAATTGCGGACTTAACTTGAGCTAAAATTAATTCACCCATCTCAATGTCTTTATCCAGATACATATTTTCAACTTTTTTGCAAATCGGCGGGCAGATAAAAGTAATATCTAACGTGGGATTGAGCTGGGAGCTGAAAGGTTTTTAGCCACCATGACATGTTATACATCAAATTAAAGATCTTGAAGTGTAGAAAAAGAATATGCAACTATTACAATTAATAATTAAACAGAAACCGGCGATTATCGCCTCACGTGAAGCGCGCCTTACTTGTTTTAAATTATTTACTAACATCCAAAAAATTTTAGAATCTCTAATTTTCTTAAAACTTTCATTTATATTTTGGTAAAATTGTTTTTTCTTAGAAGAATAAAGCGCATTATGTTCTTTACTTGCGCCCGTAAAATAATTTCTAGCTAAATTGGAATTAGTTTTTCTAAATAATTTTAAAAGAGAAAAGGTTTTAACTCTTCTGTTATCGCACTCTCTATCGAACCACGGCTGTTAAGTTTAAGTTAATCATCTTTAAAAAAATAGTTAGTTCATTCTTAATATGCAGTATAATAGTTCAGTCTAATCCAAATTTGACACTCATAATATGTGTCATACCCATACGAGTATGGTTTCATCTTAATACTTTACTCATTTTCAAGATGGCTAAATTCAACTTTTACAGATTTAAAATTTGAGAGATGAGAAGGGTGTGGTTAAATTTAACTTTAAAACATTCTAAAAGATAATTTAGACGTAAGTTCATTCCTAAAGACACCTAGACCTGAACAACACCTAACGTGGCAATGCACGGGTATCCATAAGCAAAATATTCTAGAAGATTATTATTATTAGGATTATTAGACGTAAGATCATTCCTAAAGAATAGAAATATAGGTCTAGGAAAGAGAGGTTAAGAAAGACAGCCTAAACACATGGACCTGATATACATCGAGTAAAGTGGCAATGCACGAAGTGTATATACTTGACCGAATATTTTTAAGTTGACGGCGACATTTAGCCACTATTCAAGGGTATAACCCGCGGATAATGTGAAAGTAAAAACAAAAAATCAGCATAATAAGTAACCCATAATTGATTATTTACACATTGTGTGGTTTCTCATTGATATCCCTAACATGAATGAGGTCATTTGAAAGCCGCTTACTGTGGTTTTTTTACTCTCATTTATTGCATTTATAATATCAAAAACATTTACGTCAATATTGAAATAAAAACCGCTGTGCTGATAACATGACAAAATGCATGTATTAGAATAAAAACTAGTTTTCGTTTCACTGTTAAAATAAATTCGTAATCTATTACCTTTGATTTTTCTTAAATCGCAAGCTATCCTAAAAAGCTGCTGTTTTATGCTGTCTTTGGGCTTCCAAAACATTAAACACATATAAAGCGTAAAACCTTTTCCCTCTGTAATGAACTGAATCTTAATGTTACAGTAGCTTATATATTAATAGTAGAAAGGGCACAGAGGCATAAACCTAGTTTATTCTTATATGTACTTATTAGAGTTTTTTAATATCAAAAAATTGATACCTGTATGACTTTAGATTTTGAAAAATTCCAATTAAACTTTGTCTCAGACTCTTTGCCAAGGGTCAGAGAGATCTTGGCCGAGTGCCTCTCAAAAGCTCTTTAACTTCAAGTAACTTTTTCTAAAAACTTTTTCAAAAAATCTAAACTTGGCACACTTTGTTTCTTTCTTTGTGGTGTAGAGAAAGTATTTTACCTTAGAGAATTTGTGTCCCTTAAAAACATCCTTCTATCTGCTGTTCTATTTAAAAAAAAGTGACAGTTATAAAAAACTTACTTGGGTTAAAACATTAAGGACTTTAACTATGGTGAATATCGAATGGGAATTAAATATAAATGGGTGATAAAGAGGATCAGTCAAAAATAATATGTATGTGGTTATCGACTGTGAATTAAATAGAAATTGAGGATAGCGAGGATCAGTCAAAAGTAATATAAATATGTGGATATGGACTGTGAATTAAATAGAAATTGAGGATAGCGAGGATCAGTCAAAAGTAATAAATATGTGGATATGGACTGTGAATTAAATAGAAATTGAGGATAGCGAGGATCAGTCAAAAGTAATAAATATGTGGATATGGACTGTGAATTAAATAGAAATTGAGGATAGCGAGGATCAGTNGGAGTACATCTCAGTTCTGGATCGGTTTTAAAGGGGATGTATGTATTGTGGACGTTAAGGCCCTGCAGCCTTTCTCCTCATGGAAGGTTTTTACCATCCTACCATCAATGGAGTACATCTCAGTTCTGGATCGGTTTTAAAGGGGATGTATGTATTGTGGACGTTAAGGCCCTGCAGCCTTTCTCCTCATGGAAGGTTTTTACCATCCTACCATCAATGGAGTACATCTCAGTTCTGGATCGGTTTTAAAGGGGATGTATGTATTGTGGACGTTAAGGCCCTGCAGCCTTTCTCCTCATGGAAGGTTTTTACCATCCTACCATCAATGGAGTACATCTCAGTTCTGGATCGGTTTTAAAGGGGATGTATGTATTGTGGACGTTAAGGCCCTGCAGCCTTTCTCCTCATGGAAGGTTTTTACCATCCTACCATCAATGGAGTACATCTCAGTTCTGGATCGGTTTTAAAGGGGATGTATGTATTGTGGACGTTAAGGCCCTGCAGCCTTTCTCCTCATGGAAGGTTTTTACCATCCTACCATCAATGGAGTACATCTCAGTTCTGGATCGGTTTTAAAGGGGATGTATGTATTGTGGACGTTAAGGCCCTGCAGCCTTTCTCCTCATGGAAGGTTTTTACCATCCTACCATCAATGGAGTACATCTCAGTTCTGGATCGGTTTTAAAGGGGATGTATGTATTGTGGACGTTAAGGCCCTGCAGCCTTTCTCCTCATGGAAGGTTTTTACCATCCTACCATCAATGGAGTACATCTCAGTTCTGGATCGGTTTTAAAGGGGATGTATGTATTGTGGACGTTAAGGCCCTGCAGCCTTTCTCCTCATGGAAGGTTTTTACCATCCTACCATCAATGGAGTACATCTCAGTTCTGGATCGGTTTTAAAGGGGATGTATGTATTGTGGACGTTAAGGCCCTGCAGCCTTTCTCCTCATGGAAGGTTTTTACCATCCTACCATCAATGGAGTACATCTCAGTTCTGGATCGGTTTTAAAGGGGATGTATGTATTGTGGACGTTAAGGCCCTGCAGCCTTTCTCCTCATGGAAGGTTTTTACCGTCCTACCATCACTGGATCTGGATACATCTCAGTTCTGGATCGGTTTTAAAGGGTGTGACAACTTCCTAAATTAATTAAAGCAAATATTTCTAAGATGCATGACTTGACTTCTTAAGGAGTTTTTTTTTGACACGGAATGAAAGTTTTTATCCTTACAAATATACCGACTTGCTTGTAATTTTTTTTAAATTATATACATGTAACAATTATGACTTTTTCTTGTATGTTTCATTTTGCATTTGTTTATTTTTTAAATCTTTTTAACTCTTCACAATTCATATTTACTTACTTAAAAATATAATCATTAGGGGGTAAAATATTTCTTCTAATGCCTGTGTTAGAAATGAAGAACTCTCGCAAAAGAAATGCATACTGTTTTGTGTCTCGGCTTGTAAAACCCGATGTGAGAATCGATACATTTTTAGTTCTTTCTTTTCTTTGAGATTCTAAATATATCGACAGCAAACAACAGATTAAGGAAAGACCTAAAGGAAATTGGTGCTGTGCTCAACCTGATTTATTATTTTTCATTTGCACGCAAGTTTAAACTATAATAATTGAATTGTCAAAGAAGTTTAAATATAAAATTCCTTTAGAGGGGCTCGGAACAAAGGAATGAGAAAATACCTGTAGGAAATTGGTGCTGTGCATACCCTAATTCATTTGCACGCAATTTAAACTATAATAATTGTATGTCAAAGAAGTTTAAATATAAAATTCCTCTTGAGAGACTGATGGCCTTTCATTTTCGGTTGTGCCAACTTCCTAAATTAATTAAAACAAAAATATTTCTAAGACATATGACTTGACTTCTTATGAGTTTAAGACAAGGGATGGAAAGTTTTTATGCTTATAAATATACCGACAGCTAGGAAAAACCAGGGAATGAGAAAAGACCTAAACCTGAAGGATATTGGTGCATTGCACACGCACAACCTAATTCATTTGCATGCAAGTTTAAACTATAATAATTGTAATGTCGAAGAAGTTTAAATGTAGAATTCCTCTTGAGGGACTGATGGATGGCCTTTCATTTCCGGTTGTGACAACTTCCTAAATTAATTAAAGCAAATATTTCTAAGATGCATGACTTGACTTCTTAAGGAGTTTTTTTTGACACGGAATGAAAGTTTTTATCCTTACAAATATACCGACTGCTTGGGAAAACCAGGGAATGAGAAAAGTCCTGTAGGAAATTTGTGCTATGCATACCCTAATTAATTTGCACGCACGTTCAAACAACTCGTTTATTTGTAAAAAAAGTTGAAATATAATAATTTAATTCCTCTTAAGGGGCTGGTTATCTTTCATTCCGGTTGTGCCAACTAAATTTATAATAAAATTATTTCCAAGACATCACTTGATTTCTTTAGAAGTTAAGATAAGTGTTTTTACTTTTTTAATTAACTTCATTGGTTAGTATCGTTGAAAAGTATTGAAATTTATTTTTTAACTTCCAATGTCCTCTTGTTTTGATTCCTGGTATGTTTAGGCAATCTCGTTAACTGGCGTAGATACCTGTTTTTAAGATAGGTAATAGAATATAGAGAGACGTGATAAGCGATTCTGTTTTTTTTTTTTTTTTGTTTTTTTAACGGGTCCTAGGTCCCTGACAATAAATAAATACAGGTCATAGTCTTCGCTGCACGCGCTTTGAGCCAAAAATATCTGAACCGATTTTATTTTTAATGAAAAATTATTGCCCGAAATAGAGAAATGAAATTTAGCTGTGAATTTAGAAAAGCTAAAAACGACGACAATACTGTGTTATTCTTCCTTACTTTTTTTTATTTTTACTTTCTCATATTTTCTTATTCTTATTGCTTCCGAGCTTACCGAAGGTAACGGAAGCATTGTGTTCACTTTTGAGAACGAAAAACTTTTATGCCTCCGATTTTAAAAATTCCAAGACAAAAACCCGTTTCATACATCAGGGAACAATTTTGGTCTCGTGTCTGTCTGTCTGTCGGTCTTTGTGTCCGCGAATTATGAAACGTGTGACGATAACTTGATAGAACCAATTTTGATGAAATTTGGTACACATGTTCCTTTTACCAATGCTCAGGACCGAGTTCGTTGGACAACATTATCCGTCTAAGCATTCACGAGCACCGCTCGCATAAACGCGAACTTCAAATTTAAATTTGTAATTTAGGTCGGGAAAAAATCTAACTTCATCTATTCAATGAGACAAACATTTTTTACAAATAATTTTTTTTTAGTAGAACCAACAGCGACACCGCTATGAAGTGTTAAAGATCGCTAAAACTATTAATAGTTTTTACAAAAATAAGCAATATAACAATAAAGTATTACTACAATAATGGTAATGTTAATATAACAATAAAGTACAGTAGGATGCGAGGAAGCTATGTGCCACTCTAATTGGCAGTCTATATTTTTTTACACTGCAAATATAGTAAATTGTAGGTATAGTATATTATATTATATTTATGATGAGATAATGACATTCAAAAGTAGAGCACAGGAGTTATAACAATCAAAATATGTGAATGGAAACGCAAGCTGCAAAATATAGATTATCACAATATAATACTAATAATTATTGGTTTCTGGCCGCAAAACTAGCTGTTATCTCATGAAAGGTTATATAGGTATATTGACAATGTAAACATACAGTTTAAATTAATTTAGTAAATCGATTCATTTACAAACATTAAATTTATATAAAATAAAAATAAACTAATATTTATCAGTTATTTATTTATCATTTTTAATATGAATACGAATACCCAAGCCGACCGATTGTTTTTAAAAACAATATGTCGTTTTTTAAATTTTTGTGTGAACAGCTTCACTTCTTGTGTTTTCTTTTAATGTTTAAAGGTTGCATAAACTATGTCACGTTTAATCTGAGTTTTTTTTACACTAGTTAAGAACTGCGATAACCCTGCGGCTTATCTTATATATCTTCTTATATACTCCTATTTTTTAGAAGTAATTAGAAACAGCTAGAGATATATTAGCTAGTCGTAAAAAAAGAATATTACCTATCAATCTTTAATCATCTATATCTAGCTATCTACAATTTTCTACTGTCTATACCTAAAGGTGGGTTCACAGTTCACATCTAGCGGATCTTGGCGCGCAGCCGGCATATCTTCAGAAGACATCTTTAAAAAGAAGGCCTTTTAAAAAGGACTTGAAGTGAAGGTTTCATTTTTTAAAGCGGCTCTGCTAAAAATTTGTTTTGGAATCAACATTATGAGTATCCACAGTAAGAAGGCCATAGCCATAGATAAATCCGGCCGCGCTATGCTCCGCTAGTTGTGAACCCACCTTTAAACATTCGTCACGTTAAAGATAGAATAATATAATATGTAAAGAGAATATTCTAATAAAATATATTAATATTACGAACAAATAAAAACTACCTAGGTACTTACATAATTGAGGAGGTTTCCAAGATGGCGTACGGGTATGATAAGAAATATAAATTTCCTTCTAGCCCAATCTTCTGCCAGACGCCGAGTCCTGTTCTAGGTAACACCTTGTTCTTGAAATGATTTTGACCCATGCCGTCTTATGTCTTTCACGAGGTACTCCCTACTCTTGGGGCCTGGCTTTCCCTGGATTCTCTGAAAGAAAATCATAAAACAAAGAAATGTAAGCAAAGAAAAATAAAATATAAAAGATATTGTAGAAGAGGTTTTTGTTTACATCGGAATATTGTTACCCCTCTTCCTGGCAACCAAATATTAGCTTTATTAGACCATCTTTTATTGCTGCTATACTGCCAAAAAAAATGTTGAAGAGCATGACAATCTAGGTCGAGATATGATCCGTAACCTTATCCATTATTCAACCTTTTTATCTGTTCCCTAGGGCCGATTTGATACAAGTAGCAGCTTTGTAGGTTTTAGTGGCCAATGGCCATTTTAAAATTTTCGATTATACCGAAGGAAGACTGCTATCTCTTTTGTTAAAAGGCATTACCATGTCTTTTCTACTGCCTTTCTCCTCATGGAAGGTTTATACCGTCCTACCATCACTGGAACTGGAGTATATATCTCTCTCAGATATATACTGGAGTATATATATCTCAGTTCTTGTTTGGTTGAAAGTGATAAATGTATTGTGTGTTTTTCTCCTCTTGGAAGATTTTACCGTCCTAGCTTCACTGGAGTACTTCTCAGGTCTGGATTGGTTGAAAGTGATGCATGTATTGTGAACGTTAAGGCCCTGCTACTTATCTCCTCCTGGAAGGTTTTTACCATCCTACCATCAATGGAGTACATCTCAGTTCTGGATCGGTTTTAAAGGGGATGTATGTATTGTGGACGTTAAGGCCCTGCAGCCTTTCTCCTCATGGAAGGTTTTTACCATCCTACCATCAATGGAGTACATCTCAGTTCTGGATCGGTTTTAAAGGGGATGTATGTATTGTGGACGTTAAGGCCCTGCAGCCTTTCTCCTCATGGAAGGTTTTTACCGTCCTACCATCACTGGATCTGGATACATCTCAGTTCTGGATTGTTTGAATGAAACATATTGTGGAGCTTGAAGCGGGGAGGCTATAGCATTACGTTCCACATCATAATAGGCTATGGGCCATTCCCGAATTGATAAGCAACCTCCTCTGATTAGCCTGTTCATCGAACATTTTACAATTGTAGGCTGTGCTTGATACTTGTTCCTGAGCCTCAATAGCACCGTTGGAATCCAACAGAAATAGAACCTTGGTAGGATTTAAATTAGCATAACTTTGTCAGTCCTAAGTATATAGAATCTACTTAGCTGTCAAAGTCGTCTTCAAATACACCCTCGCTCCAGAAGCTTGGATCTAGTGACCAATTAGTGTAAACTGTAACCAGCAATCATCAGACGAGCAATGAATGCAAAATTGTTTCAGAGCATGTTCTACTAAAGAAAAAAATGGATAAAAGATTAATTAAAATATAATTAATGATAATAAAAGAATGAAATAGATAAACAAAAATAATTTGTAGCAAATATTCAGGTAATAAACCAATTAAATGTAGATAGCACTGTATTTGAAAATAAATATGGAATTAAAGAATAGAAAAGAACTGAAATAATATGTAGTTTTAATATGTAATTAATTATATTACACCCTATTGATAAAGATAATATGTTTACAAATATTACACACATAAGAAAANCCCTATGTAATATATATAATTCGAAATTAAAAAGTAATTGGAATGAATATAAATTAATCGAAACAAAGCAATAGTAAACAGTATATTTCTATAAATGAATCCTTATACATACGTCGAAATATGTCGACAGGAGAGAAAAGGTAGACAATGTATACAGAAATCTCGATTGTATTACCTGCGCATCTATAGAAAATGCAATTATTCCATACAATTTTTTTTTTTTCCAGTTTCGGGCTAACTGACTCTATGTCGGTTAGTTTACTTTCTACCTATCCCCCGAATCCTTCCCTTGCGTTAAAAGGAAAAAATTAAGTTAAATATCATAGGATACCTCGGATCAAAAAAACCAAATGATTTTACTTGACAAAAAAGTGACAGATTCCTACCCCAGACTAGCAAAATATCCGATACTACATGGTAGTATCGGAAAGGTAGTTTATTGATCAAATTAAATTATAATCAGGATATGTATGTGACAAACATTTTTACCTCATTCACCAACAAACAAATACATTTTTTATTTCAAATAATACCCAGAAAACTCCGCACAAATCTATTTACAAACATAATATTGACTAGCCTTTCACAAAACTATTAAACTTGTGTTTATATGCTACACACACAAACAGATATTATCTGTAACCTCTACTTGAAATACTAAGAGATATTATTTAAAGATTTAAGATACATTATTTAAAAAGATATACTAAAAAATTTAGTCCTTGCTTATTTTAATTTATGTTGGAATTTAGTGTAATGATTACTATTTAAATATGCATTTATTGTTTAAATATTGTGAGTTCTTTCTTTAGTCTAAAAGGAAATTGAGTTTTTGTTATGCCTTTTTTAAATCTTTAAATTATTAATTTCTTAAAAATGCTGAGCTGAAATCAAGAAAAGAAGAAATTATTAGTATCCTCTAGACCTAGAACTCTAGACTCTAGAAGAAAATACTGTCTTGTTTTGATACTGAGGCTTCACCTGCATATTCATTGTTGAATTTGTTAATTGTTATTATTATTATACGGCCAGAAGAATATCTACCGATGGTGTTAAACTGAGGTACACGATGCGGTCGAGAATCGCTTGGCAGCAAGAGATTATCCCTTTGTCAAACAGTACATTTGTATGATTTATATTTGAGTGATTGGCTAATTCTGATTGTACGTGCCCTCAAAATTACTTCGAGTTGGAACTCTACCTGGTTTATATACGGGAGGGTTGTTTTTGTTCAGAAAATGAGCGGAGCAACGCCAACGCGAAGCGGCTATTGAAAATTCAAGGGTACACGAAATTAAGGTTTTTAATTTAATATTCGGGATTTTATCACCTAACCTCAAAGTTTTAAGAATTTACCTGAGTGATTAGATTATATATGCATGATTTCTTCATAGGAGAGTTGATATCCCTTTGTCAAAATAATACATTCCAGTAAGACCTGCACACTTTTATAATCTCTTCCCCCTCACAGCACCGTATTCTTCAGTTTTACCCTAAAATGGATATAGAGTTAAAGTGTAATACAAATAATTGATATGTATACTATCCTTGTCAAAAGAATTGCCATATTTACCGTAGAAAAGTAGATATTACTAAAATTTAGAATTTAGATTCTACCTAAATTTCAATATGGGCATGATGAATAAAGTAAAATATTAACTAAAGAGTTATTATGTAAATTATGTAGCTGTTAATATAGATAAAACAGGTAACATATTATCTTAGGATAGATCTATCTATGTTTATAGATCGATTGATCTATAAACACATTTAGATTTAAATGTATTTAAAAATAAGGTACTAGCATAACCCAAACTCTTGGAACTCAGCCAAGATTTAATCTCGAAATAAGTGTAGTGAATTTGATTTAATATAACATATAATAAGCATAAAAGTGACGAAAAATAAATAATAAATAAACATTGATTACCTTGGCAGAAGAATCGGTCATCTAGGTGATGATAAGTAATAAATATGAACTGGTTATAATATATAAATAAAAAATGGTGAAGTGGAAGGTCAAAACTCACTGGTTCAATAACTAAATAACGTAAACAAAACATGAATGCAAAAATAAACGTATTAAACAAATAGTTAAAATATTATAAACACGCATAAACACTGTTTTAATAAAACCTTGAAAGTATTTAGAAGTTAGTTGTGTGATCTTTAAACTTATTTAGATTTTACTGTTTTTTTGAATTAACTATGTTTAAACTTTGAACAACAACTATATTTACGTGTTTGAGTATTAAAACTTTATAAACTTTTAAAACAAATTATGTAGTCTGACTGAAACTCAAATCGGCGCGATGTGACGTGGTTTTCCATTCCGTTCATCATATGCTTTATTTACAATGTTGCCATGTTAATTCCAAAAAAAAAAACTAATAATATTTAGGGATATTTTTTTTAGTTAATTATTAAACCAAGATAAATAATTAACAACAATATATACTTAAAAACATAATTAACTGACAAATGTGGTGCTCTTAAATACAGTACTAGGAAGTTAGGATAGATATAACAAGAGGTAGCTCGATTTTCATTTGCTTAGACATTTTTTTTTTCCATGAATTGGAGAAAATGTCAACACTGCGTTACCTCTAATTTGATTTATATGGAAGGTTATATAAATGATAGGTTAATAAATATTGTATTATCTGTATATTTTTTTTAAATCATGTTAAGAAAACACGCATTTACTGATTAATGATAAATTAAATACATAATAGAGTTTCTACTCAACATTAACAAATTATTTACATTAAATTTTCCACAATTTATTATTATTATTGTTTTTTTCTTATCTTATTATATTATGTAAATGTAGAGAATTTAATTTGTTATGGAAAAAACTTGGTTAGATTTAAATTAAAAATTAAAACAATTTATTGATTTAATGAACTTTGTTTACAGAATATTTGCTATTATTATTCATAAATATTTAGTTTAATATTGTTATTTCGCGACATTTTATCACACATTGACTAGTATACTCATACACTATGAAGAACTTATAATTGATTTTAATTTAAAAGCAAGTAAATAATTATGAAGCTTGAAGAAGATTGATAATTGTTGATAATATATATATATATATTTATTTNTGAAATAGCAATAGGTTAGAAGCAAATTTGAATGTAAACTTATTAAAATCATAACTCAAATAGAACGATGATGTACAATTGCGGTATTAATACTCTCATATTATACATGACATACTTCAATATTTAGTGTTATCAACAAAATATCGCTGATAAATAGCAGTTAAGAATAATTAAATTACTGTTACAATATTACAGACCTTTCTACCTCTAGAGGTTTTGTTAAAAGTTAATGAAATAAATAAATTTTGGTGAGTTTTCACTAGTATTAAACAAATCGCGACAGGTTACAGCTTTCGAAGATTTTTTTTTTTAAATAAACCGTTGCCTAAACATAATTTAGAAGCTAGTTTTTTTGGCCTGGGTAGGAAAAACTCATTAAAGATCGAAAAATACCTCGCAACAGAAACTTATTAAAGTCGCAAAATGCTATATGCAGTATATGGAATTTACAGTCAGGTATTGCTTCTTTCCATCGTGCTGTTTAGATATTTTGAGATGTTAAGCACAGGTACTTATCCAGAATTAATTAAAGAGTATAATATACTGAGATAACTCCTATTTCAAATTCAAGTTGATTCTATATTGTTTGACATTATACTAACAACTCTTTAAATATCAGGCAATAAAACTATTTAAGTTCGTATCTAAGTGGGGGTGACGGGTGACCTACAAAAATTTTCACGCCCTACAAATCTAGCCTCCCCATTATTTTATTACGTCATGACCAAACAAAAATGAGTCAGAGCCAAAACAAATATAACACTAGGCTGATTTATTTTTTTATTCCTTACAATGTAGTATTATTGTTAACTAATTTATAATAATTTCGGGGTTTTCTTAATTGCTTGTTAATTAATCTATTTATATTATTAAACAAGTTTTGTAAACAATCAGTGAGAGTGATATATACGAAACTGTGTGTAAGAGTAAGAGAGAGTTGGGAGATACCACTCGAGAAGAGGTCGGTAAGGGGAGGAGACGACGCTGAGCGGAATTTCAAGGGAACTGTGACGTAATTCCCTAGATAAGAGACCCATGGAAAAAGCCACGGACATGGTTTAGCTCTGGGGTACAGATGAAATTTCCGTCACGCAAAAAATGACATGAAAAATGTAACGCCCTTAAATATCGTGTCAGGAAGTTAGAATAATATAGGAGGTAGATTGGTTTTCACTTGTATTTAACGTTTGGACGGGATACCCACAAACTAAAATAATAGAATAGGCGGCACTTCTTTAAATTGTTACTTCCCTTATAAAAAATATAGGGGAGTAACAATCTAAAGAAGATGTAGGGAAAATTATTCTTCAGACTGTTACTCTCCTTATAATACCGAAGTGTGATATTTCTTTGTCAAAAAGTATTGGACTAAACATCCCTTTTTCTTTATCAAACTCAGACTTTTTTAGGTCTGGCTGTATTTCTCGTAAACTATGCTTTATTTGGTTTTAGTTGATCTCACTATTTCCACAGTTCAATAAATTTACAAAAATTTAAATCCAACGGCAACTCTGTGCGCCTAATAGGTTCCAAGATATGACGCTTCATAAATTGGCAATTTTGTTTTAAAAAAATTAACATTTTAAGTTTTGTTCTTGCTGTGTATTTTGGACCACACTTCCTCTGATCTTGTTCTCAGATTAGTTTTTTTGCTAGTTGACC
>KZ651492.1:136785-147455 GCA_001010745.2 Gerris buenoi
AACCTGGCTACGCCCATGGTTTTTCCACGAAATTTTGTTTTTGTTATACTACTGCAGCAAATGTAACAGTAAACTAAAGATATGGTTATAAGCAAGAAAAAATAATGAAGCTGAAATCATTTTCTATTATATTCAGAATCGGCTGATGTGTTTTGTCAATTGACTTATCTTTTTTGTTATGCTTGAGCATTATCTAGACGAAATCTCTTTCAAAACAACTATAATTTTAATTATTTCATTATCTTTTAATAAACACCGGTCTCAATTATATTAATATACATATTTAAATTGCTTTGAGTAATTGCTAATCCTTATTCGAAGTTTGAATAATAGTTTTGAGGGCAGTATTTTAGCGGAATATCTCACTATTTTTTAGGTTAACTTTTAAACAACTTTTGTAGTTTGCCTCTTCTAATAAATATCTTCTTATTAGTTAATTTACTATAACGGTTATAGGACTGAGTCTACCTTCTTTTTTCTCTTTACATTTAGGCAAACGTGAGATTTGCACTTTTTTAACCCTCCAGATAAGATCTTAGTTATAGCTAGGCGCCTTTATTTTGTTTCATACACCTTTGTAATTTACAGACTTCATGCATAAACTTGTCATCTTAACTACCTCTATACCCTGATATTACTTAAGGTGTTTTACAGTTTTTAACTAAACCTTAAGGCGGTTATGCACATGCTAGTAACTCGCACAAATGCATGCCAGCTATTGGTTTACTGTAGTAACTCGCCTCTAGCATGCTTTTTTTTACTAATAATATGTACAAACGTACATCCACCTTTTTGTGCACCACCGCTTGGTGCCAAATCACTCCCTCAACTACGGTTCATGATTTTTTTTAAAACCAATTAAAATCTTTATACCCCCAACGCCTTAAGTAATTTTAGCGGAGGAGGAATACGCGCATGTAGAGTCTACATGCGCGTATGTAGACCATACCATAGATCTTCTTTAGACGATGAGGTATTTTATATTGTGATTTAATATATCGCTATTTTACATTATATCTGTTACACTGTGTTCTTTATATGTATTATATTAAAGCTTTGATTGATAAATAAAGTTTATTGATATTCATAAATAAAAGCACGTTTTTATAATATAAGCCATTTAAAGATCTAAAAAAATAAAATATAGTTTTAATAACTTGAAATTGCATAGGGAGCACCATGCACCATGTTCCTTCGTGACTTTTGAAGAGTTAATAGTTAAACTCCTTCCTTTATCAGGTTAGCCCTTCGAGGCTCGCCTTAAAAAATAGGTTTCTCTAGATTCTAGATGCTCGGTGGTAGCTATGTGTTATTTACCATTAAGGTACTAGGGTTAACCCAATAATATATACCTACCTAAGTATTATTGACAACCCTAGTACTTTAATGGTAAATATTTTTACGACTTTAATTTATTGTTCATGGTGTATGTGTTCCTTATGTACTTAATGATAAGTAGAGATTTAAATTTAAATTTATTGTGTGCATACTGATTCTTGTGACCTCTGGTTCTCAAGAATCAAGAGTGTGACCCTCTTCAAAACCAATAACGTTTTATGACTTAGAAATAAATAAACCTAAGGCCCAATTCACACACGAGTGGCGTATAGCACTGGCGTTGCGCTGGTTTGTGCCACCTCTATGTTAACTTATGACCCAATCTACACTGGTATGGCGTGTCAAAGGGTTGCACATGGACCCCCACCACGCCACTCCTAAGTTAGCATATAGTGGTGGCACAAACCAGACCCACGCCACCCTTCTATGAGTTGGGCCTAAGGAGGCGAAATATAGTCGGCAGATGAAGTATAAATATTATTTCCTGTTTCTGCCCAAATCTCTACTTTCTCTTAATTTATTGTTTACCAGCCTAAAAATTAAGCTATTTTTACTTTCTCATATAAAGAGAAAGTATTGTAATGGCGCGAAAATTCATGAGAAATTTTGATGAAATGTTCAATAATAATTGAATGTTCCTACGAAAACACAAAAACTAATAAATGGAAAACACAGGGCCAAGTAATTATGAAGTTTGAGTTGTCTCGGAGCGATTTTTTTAAAATTTTGTTACAGTGGGCTTTGTTTTACTATTTCCAATATCACAGGTGATTTATTTATTTTTTTTTTTTTTTAAGCAATTTTAGGGTGGTAGCTATGTAAACCACCGAACCTTAAAGATTTATATGGTGACATAATTTAGCAAAGAGGTGGAATACATTAATAAAAATTAACTCGAATAAGAAAAAAAATAAATAAATAAAAATAAAAATCACACCAAAGAATGTGATTATAGAGAAAGAATAAGTAAATTGAATTAAGACCTTCACCTTCGAATAAACAATGTATGAATTAGTCTATTAAGAGACATAATTGAGTAATAGACTATTGCAAGGCTTAAGTAAGGTCGGTAGTTAATGGATGTGTCCGAGAGTCTGAGGGGTTTGAGACGGGAGAGATGTGGTGCGTGGGGTTGGCGTATGAGTCATTTGGTAGCGCGCCTTCTCGTCTGCCTTACTCTTCTTCCCAAGGCAACCGGGCAATTCAGATAAAACAAAACACCCCCCTTACAATCACGTAGAATAAGTAAACAAATCTCTTAACATGTCTCTTAACAGTATGATTAACTTGTCAATATAACTTAAAAGGCTTCATGTTCATACTTTTTATAGTCGTTTTATCGCCTTAATATGGCTTATGCATCAGAATTACGACTTTTTTTTGATAGTTTTTGTTTTTTTATAATTTAATATTTCGTAAAATAAGAGCCACACATGTTTAATAGCTTGCATTACATNTTTTTTTTTTTTTTTTTTTTTTTTTTTTTTTTTTTTTTTTTTTTTTACTTTCTAATATACGTATTATGTGTAAGGAAAATGTATTGGGATTGCGCGGAAATTCGATTTGCACATTTTTTTTATGGTTTACACGTTTTGAGGTCCCCTGAGTCCAAAAAGAAGTCCGAATAAGGTAGAAACTTTATTCGGGGTGTTCATAATGTTCATATATAGGTTTCTCTTAATTTTTATTTAGTTTTTTATATGAGCACCCAAATCATATCATTTCCACCTCTTCCCATCACAAAATGAAATGAATCTCTAAAAATGAAAATAAAAATTTAAATAACTCAAATTTGGAAGCTTATAACTCTACTTGGAAGGGTTTTGATCAAAAAAAGTTTTTAGTTGAAAGTTTCAAGGTTTCCTTTACAAGATAGGATACCTTTTATTCGGTATGATCTTCACGTAAAAAAGTAAAAAGTTCTCGTGATAAGAGGGTACACTATCAAAAACACATTTTTTTAGCACTAGAGGTCGCTTTAGAGATCAGATAAAATCAAAAACCCCTATTTGTGTTACTTCACAAGCCCTATAAAATAGGCTAGTTATTTTTTTTTAAGTTACATGAAGTCAGGCATATTGCTTGTACAAAACATTCTGTATATTACGTATATGAACACTAAAATGTAGTCCGTGCAAACGCATGGTCAACTGCCACACTACTGATAACAACTGATTTTTGATTAAATTTGGCATAAATGTTCAGAATAATGATGTTCTGAGGCGAATAATTGAAGGTTTTGGTTCATCATTGGATTAACCATGATGTGGTGCTATCCTCCGAAAACTCTAAAAAAAAAAAAGAGGAGAACTAACATTCTCGAAAAAGTTCCGGTAAATTGTCAAACGTTACCTTATTAAATAATCCATACATTAAGACTTCATTAAAAGAACCAGAAAAAACTTTTTGAATATTCCAGGTCAATGCTTGATAAATTATAAATTTGGTCAATCTATTATGTAAGTATTACACAATTTATTTAACTAAAAAAAAAAGTATAATTTTTATGCACTGTTCAAAAGCCAATATGCATAGCTTTCCAGATTTAATCCCCTTTTTCAGTTGTTCTCTATATTTAACGCTCACGAATACTAATACAATGACATCTTACCGCGAAATTCCGCAAAAGGTGTCAAACAGGATTTAATATATTCGTAGGTATTCATGGAATTTACTCTTTTGCAAAATCCAAACAAAACCATTCCTCAGAAACGATATTGCATTATTCTTTGCTTTATTGTTAGAAACCAGTGTTATCGAGTTTGCATTATGCACACACAATGTAAATTACTATAGCTTCAGATGTTCACCATCGCACCTCCAATATAATCTTAATTGAAATACCTTCTCTTTGATCATTTTAATTAATTTTATCTCAATATCATTACATTATTGTGATGAATCATTCATAAATGCAGGCATTCTAATTCACCATTTTGTACAAATTTAATTAAATTTTATTGTATTCAATTTGTTTAATTCTCGATCGATAAGGGGTACTTTTATAATGGTTATATCTAACTTATATTTAACAAACATTTACAGGAGTCGATGCCAAGTAAAAATATATTTATTCTACATTTAATTTAGTACGTTATCAATTTGTGTCAAAAATGTATGACCTTAAATGTAATGTAGGGTCCTCAAAGAATGCAAATGACTGCAGAGACAAACGGATCTCTGTATTTTCTTTCTCAGAGAATAATTATGTCTAGAGAAGAAGGCTTTAGTTAAATTTTAACTCCTTAGGAACATTGCAATTTAACCCTATACGTATTCGCGAAGTAGAAGAATTACTGGAGCTTTTATATACATGTATATATCCCTGAGTTGCATCGAACATGAAATTTTAGATTTTGGTGGTAGGTCTCTTTTAGCCCCTAGGTGCTTGCTAAGAAAATAAATTGATTCGGTGTGGCGTCAATTTATGTGCAAAATTCGATAAGGTGACAAGAAACATATTATGACTCTTTACTCTTTACCTACCATGTATAAACAACTGTTTGAAGAGATTTTCCAATCGGCCAATTTGATTCAAGACAGCGTCCATGTATGTATGTATTTATCAACACTTTATTGAAACGCTGAAATAAAAACTGTTTTATTTGGTATAATATTGATCATTGCCTAGAAAGGATTTTCTAAAAATTCAACCCTTAAGGGGTAAAAGAGTATACAGAAAATTAAAATAGAGTAGGGGAATCTAGCCCAGTATGATAGTGAAGCTAAGGAGTACAGTGGTAATACAATGTGCAGATTTACATCATAAATCATAAGAAATTCTCTTTTATTTATATCCTATATACTTTTTTTGGGGATAAAACTATGTTTTTACGTAAAGCTATTCATTTGTGTATCCCGAAATCTCTTTCAAACACACGCCGTCGATCTTCTTGTCAGTAAAATTTTATTTTAACTCATTTAGTTATGACACAGTTGATGGTTCGTTCGAATACCTTTCTAACTACCTTTTTCATTGGTACCAACAAATTTATATTTTTATTTCCTCCTCCCCTTCTCCAAAAAACAGTGTCTCACCCTCCCCCAATTTTATAGGGACTTAAAATTCTTAAACATTTAGCTAATTATAGGATAAAACGAAATTTTCTTGTAAGGGCTAATTTTTTCCTATACTATATAAGAAAAAATATTGGAGAGCTACTTCCTTCAGATGTGTTGAAATTCTGCTGCTATTTATGTATGAAGAAACATTTAATTTTGCCATTCTAATATTACTTGCTTAAACGATTGAGGTGATACAGATCTTACCAAATACCTTTTAGATTAATACCAATAAATCTTCTTCTTTTTCCGCCTCCGGAAAAAAGAGTGTCTCGCCCTCCCAGTTTTAGGGACTTAAGATTCTTAAATCTTGTGTCGAATAGAGCATAAAATCAAAATTTTTTGTAAGGACTAACTTTTTTGTTTGTCAAACCCTTTTTTCCTGTACTATAAGTTAAATATGACGAGAGCTATTTCCTCCAGTTTCGTTTACATTCTGCCACTATGTATCAATTGACATTTAATTTTGTTATTCTAATATTATTTGCTGAAACGATTAAGATTATTCGAATAGCTTATCAAATACTGTAACCTAGGCTTCCGCGGTTTTAGGTAAGTAGTGACTGCGTCATCCAGGGTTTAAGCCCCTTATAGCTTGTCAAATTTATATTTTTGTAAGGATATAAATATTAATATCACACGTATATACGTCACAAATATATATAAACACCGTTACTTAGCTGTAAGGGTCGCTTGCATGTTACAAGTGAGGCAGAGGGTAATAACATCCCTTTAAAACTATAAATAGTTACAAATGATTGAAATTTGGCACAGTAATGTATATATATATTAAATTTATTTATTTACGTTATCTAAATATACTACAATGCTAAAATTAATTATTCTTTTTCTGTTGTTTTTTATTTATTCATTGCCTTATCTCACATAAGCGTGTAAGCATTATTTACTCATATTAAATCAAAAACTATCAAATTAAAATTACCATTTCGAACAGTTAACTATAAATCACTCTTGTATTTTTTAATATTTTTTTTTACTGAGAAGAATCTTTAAGGATTGAAATAGCCAGAAAACCTTAGCTACTTAAAATTTGTAAAGTGATTTATTTGCAATAAATCACTGAAGTTTCTTAAACAGTAACAATAACAGGGTTTCGAAGCTAAATTGGGATTTTATTGAAAATTTGCCTCTTAATAAGTCAGTTAAACTGTCTACAAATGAAATTTTACTTGCAATCAAATAATCATATGTTTTTACGTATATAAATAAAATTTATCTGGTACTTCTTTAGATTGTTACTCCTTTGTGTTTTCTAGAATATAAATTACAGACCAAATAACTATCGAGACAAAAGGATGTTTAGTCTAATGTATTTTGGGAAAAAGGAATGTCACACTTATGTTTTTATAAGGGGAGTAACAGTCTAAAGAATAACGTTCTGTACACCTTGTATAGATTGTTACTCCCCTCTGTTTTTTTTTATAAGGGTAGTAACAATCTAAGGCCCAATTAACTCACAAGTGGCGTGGTCTGGCGTGGCGCTGGTTTGTACCACCTCTATGCTAACTTAGGGGTGGCGTGGTGAGGGGCGCCATTTGCAACCCTCTGCCATGCCATACTAGTGTAGTTTGGAGCATAAGTTAACAACGGAGAGGTGGCATAAACCAGTGCCAAGCCACTACCACGCCACTACCACGCCACTACCATGCCACTACCACGTCATTGCCATACGCCACTCGTGTGTGAATTGGGCTTAAAGAAGTGCCATTAATCTTAGATATGTTATCTGGTATTACGAATTTGTTTTCGGTTCCACGATGTAATAATAAAACAAAGAAGTTAAGGCCCCCATACGCGGTAAAAATGTTTGATCGTGTTTGGGGGCCTTAATAGACAAACTTTCGAAGAATGATTTTTTAAATTAAACTCTTTACAGGTAAAGTGATTCAATTGTACATTACATGTACTCCCGTACTTCGCAATTTTTTAGAATATTCTAAACTTCCGAATTTTTAACTTATTCATTACCTTTTCGGACTGATTTTAACTGTTCTAATATATGCCTAAGAGTGGCCGTTTTAGGAAACAGGATAAATAGAAGATTTAATAAGATGGAATGTTTATTCTAGTCCAGCAGTTATAGCGGGAAACTTTTTGATTTGGATAGAGTTAGAAAACTTATCTTGAAAAACTCTCCTCACAACTCAGTAAATAGTTACTTTTAGTTACATAACATTATCAATATCCATCTTTATTAGTCTTTTTAAATTAAATTGTATCTATAAATCGAAAAAGAGGTAACTCTCATAATCGAGTCAAATATTACAAAACTAATTTAACATTTCACTCCGAATATATTTTACATTCATACTACACGACTCATAATATGTACATATTTTTGAGAATCCATAGTTGTAATTAACACCTGTAAATGTCAACAGATTAAAATCATAATTACTATCATTTATATTTTAGAGATACTGTGTTTTTTAGGGTTTTGTAGATACTTCTCAAAACCCTTATGCCGAGGGTGATGTGTCTGTCTGTCCGTCGCTCTTTGGTTCATAGGGCCCGAACCGTTCAAGCGAAAGTGCTGAAATTTGGAACCCTGGTGCAACTTTTTGACCCAACCAGAGGAAAAATATACAGAAGTCCATAATTAGATTTGCGCATGCGCAATTCAAAAAAATGTGGTAAACTCAAAAATTTACATTTTTTTAAATTTTTGAGTGGGGTATCAAATGAAAGCTGCTGAAGAGTAGAACACAAATATATATATGCTTTTTTAAATTTTGCATTCCTTATAGGGGAAAAAAATCAAAATATACCCAAAAAAAATTTTCCCCCCCCCAACCACTATAGATTGGCTGGTGCTAAAATTTCGAAATAATTCATGCTAATGCCTTATTGTTGGGCGATGAAAATTCCGGGAGTTGATCCCAAATTTTTAAAAATTGTCAATTTTGGGCGCGAAATAGTGAAGTGCGCCCAAAATTTTATTTTTTTAAAATTTTGAGTTGGGTATCAAATGAAAGCTGCTGAAGAGTAGGACACAAATATATATTTGCTTTTTTAAAGTTTGCATTCCTTATTGGTTTATTACTGATAAAAAACATTGTGACCCCCCGGGGAATCGAACCCGGACTCTTGAGATCGAAGACCAGAAATCATAATTACATAATGGGTATGCTTACTCATCTACAAAACCCTAAAAAGTACTTGGGGCAAGTACTTCCCTGTGATTTTTATTATTTATTCATTCGAAAAGGTCAGATCTCAAGCCTAAAACGGGTGTTTAGTTTATATTGATTCAAATTTAAACTAGGCTCTAAATAAGAAATTGCGGCACTTCTTTAGACTGTTACTTCCCTTAAAAAACTGAGGGGAGTAACAATCTAAGAAAGGCGTATAGAATATTCTTCTTTAGACTTTTACTCACTTTATGGAGTTTTCTCACTTGATATTTCAAGATCGCGGCTAATATAGTGAGAGACTAAAAAAAGTTTTTAGTCACCATGACATGTGACGGAAACATGTACATCAATTTAAAGGTCTTGAAGTGTAGAAAAATAATGTGGAACTATTACAATTTTACTCGCTGCCAACAACACGACATGGCTCAAAGCTAGATGCTATTTTTTCCAACTATGATCTACGTCAAAGTGGTATTTACACTTCCATGACAAGTGTTCACAAACCATTGTGGGTCACATTAAAGTCTGACTGGACCTAACTCCTCGCCTTGGTCTACGGAATGAAAAAAGAGCATAGGCAGGGCCATTACGAACAGATCAGATAATCGCCGGTTTCTTTACGATTAAGTTAAAATTATTAAGTGTAACATTTGCATATTCTTTTTCTACACCTCAAGACCTTTAAATTGATGTATAACATGTAATGGTGACTAAAAATGTTTTTCTTAGTTCCCCGTCATATCGGCCGCCACCATGGAAATATTAAGTGTGAATACTCCAAAAAGTGTACAGTTGTTACAAATTGCGAGATGCACCTGTGTGCTGTAATTCATGTTCCTAGCTATAGTAGTTTATGAATTAAAACAAGCCAGCGGACAGACACCAACGGACAGACAGATAGACAGAGCCGTTATATAAGGTTTCTTTTTATACTTCGTACAGAAACCTAAAAAGGAGGAAATTTCAATGTTTAACACCAATGAGTTAAATTCATATAAATGCAACAACAGAAGTAATTGTTCGACTATATCAAAGCTGAATGTATAGCAATGTCGGGCAAGAATACAAGCAAAAATAAAATGAAATGTTACAGTCTAAATACCTTCTTTTTTTGTATACAATATTTATTCTCCACTTGTCAAGATGTGTTTTCGAGAATTGTCTTCACCAGATTAAATAATGGACATCTTTTGTTAGTTCTCATTTCCTCCCTTAAAGCATAAAAAAATACTTGACTTTGTTTTGTCTTAAGGGTGTTTTCTTCCCGTAAGACTGTTTATTTGATCATCGGTTGTTGCATTGTTTCGAAATCGCTTACTATAAAATGTTTCTCTTTAGTGCATAGAAACACATAAATGCGCATAAATTAGTTTGACCACGCTTTCCGCTTTCGTGCAAAATGTTTAAAGGAGTGCAAAAAAAGAAAAAAAAAAAAATCAGTATGACAAACTTCATCGAAAGTTTCTCAATATAGTAAGACTGAAAATAGAATACAAAAATATCTAAATTCATCCATTTTTTAAAAAAAATAATTGAAAATTAGGGAAATGGTGATACGTATAGTTAACATTTCATTTTAGATTCTCGAAAAAATTGATGTCACAGAAGCTAGATATAGAGGTTATTACTAATTAATAATTTTGTACACCTTTTAGTATTCTATAAGGTGTATAAAATTCTATAATTTATAATTTCTATATAATAAATAAATATATATTAAAGCCTTAAGGCCCAAATACACAATCAAACAATTTGCGCAAACCAGATGTCAGTCAAATTTAGGCCATACTCGTCAAACATCATGTTTGCGCAAACATCAAACAGCCCCACGTTTGCGTGAACATGATGTTTGCGCAAATATTTTGACCGTGTATGGGGCCTTTACGCAACAATTGTCTAATTAATAGTTTAGTTGTCAACTGTCCTAAACAATGTTTAATAAATTACACTAACATACTATGAATCTTCATCACTCCATTTTTCCAAAAAATTAAGATAATTTCAATTATTCCCCCTTTTTAATAAAGTCAAAATAAATTTATTAATAATATGATTCTCTGAGTAATCTCAGTAAAAGATTTGACCAATATTTTAATTATACTGTAATTGAAGGGA
>KZ651492.1:173772-186770 GCA_001010745.2 Gerris buenoi
AAGTGGTATATATATTTGTAATCTACTCTTCAATACCTGTCATTTGATACCCCACTCAAAATTTAAAAAATATATTTTTTTCCCCTATAACTTTTTAATATTTAAATTCTCAAAAAATACATAGTGTGAGAAATAATGGTGTTATCAGGAGAGACTCTTTCCGTTATTATATCATAAAAAATGGCTTTTTAAAAAATACAAAAGTAAATTTTGACCCAAGGTACAACAGTCTCCCCTATATATGTGTGACTTAAAGTGAGGAACTGTCCATTAACAGTACTCACAGATACTAGCTTGAATTATGACATACATATTTAGAACTTAAGCATTCCTCAATAAATTGCATGACCACTGCCTCTTTGGACGTCGAGGAGGATTTCCAGGAATGAATTATATTGATAGGTTGTGGATTAAAGGATCGGGGTGTAGGGATATGGAGTCATGGAAGGATTTGTATCGGGATATAGCTAGATCATGCACTAGGGGGACTTTAAGGCCGTTGCGAAGGGTGGGAAGTTAGAAATATAAAAATGCGTGGAGGCGTGGACTAATCTTACGTTATGTGGTCTGATAAGTGAAAAAACGAAATATGAGATTTTTTGTTGTAAATTTTGAGTTACCATATAAAAACCCGAAGCAACTAAGAAATGGCCACTAGATGCCGTAAATGTTTATATAAAAAACTTAAGTACGAAGTACGAATAGCATAAGATTGTTTTGTTTCTTCGTGTAATAGGTTTAATTTATTAGCTGTCCGTTAATATGGAGTTTTGTACCGACAATTATTAATGATGATAACATTATTAGTTATTACAAACTTTCGAATTTTATTACTTGATATCTACCAGCGTTGAAAGTGCAACAAAAATCCGGAACCTAAAGTTATTTACTGCTCAGAAAAAGTCAATATTCCTAATATCAACAGAGTGCGATAAATTATAAAAACAAAGGTGACGATCCAGGTCAGTCGTATTGGAAGTTTGAAATCGCTAAAAGCACAACCCTTTCGGTGCAAGTCTGTTCAACTGCACTTAAAGTTATTTAAAATGTATTCTCATCGATTGAAAATATTGTTTAAAACTACTGAGTTGAGATCGAAATTTTTTTCGATTTAGTTCTTGACCTTTTTTCCCCCTTAAAACGTAAAACCACTTTCAGAGGTCACACGAATCTATAAACGGCGTGGACCTCTAATGAAAAGGAATCACGGTCCTAGCTTAAAATGAACTCTAAAGAGAGTAGAACAATTTATGTTAATAGCACGTTACGAGGGTATAATTTGGTAGGGGCATTTATTGCCCTTTGCCGTCAAACTCCCTTATGCTACCAGGATCATGTTAAACCCGACTTAATAGACTCTAATATTTGAAAGGCTTCGACAGCCATACTGTCGCGAGAATTTATAGAAATCGTTGCATAATGTGCCATGAAATAATAATAATACTTACTTTAATGTCGAATTTAGTAAAAATATGCGATGCATTAGGAATTCCTTATGAAATGAATCGGGGTAGCTTTTTTATGAAGAGAAAAAATAAAAATACTTTACATAAAACTTTTCAACAAGGTAAGTAAAGTAAAGTAAGTAAGTAATTTTTAAATAGTAAGAATAATAATTAATTTTATATTTAACTATAGGAATCCAGACAAAAGTAAAATGGAGTCCTTCACTCATTAGATTATATATAATGAAGTCGGCCAAAAATGTTGCAAGGAATGCCAGAAATATTGTCCCGCGGGTTCATCGTACGTAGACATTTAAATTTTTCTGGTACAATTGATCTATTTATATATAATTGGCAGAACACATTTCTAATAATAGTTTTTATCGGCTCTGTTATTAATGATCTTTTTTTCTATTAATCCATCAAACTTAAGTAAAATTTAATTTGAGATAAAGTTTAGGTCCAAGACACTCTATTTTATCAATGTTCCGAGTTCAGACTAATCACATGGGCTTAGTCCTCGCTTTTGACGATATTAGGCGTAACTTGGGAGAAGTTGGAACATTTCAAACAGGTATACATTTACCAAAATTGACTTATCGAGATAATTAGTAACTAAGTTTTTACGTGACACTAGCTTAAGCGTTAGATCATTATCAGCAGAATTATTTTTACAGTCGGATATCTTTTCTACTTTAATTTAGTGCTAGATTTACAAATTATGCAAATCCATTTCTTTCTAGGGAAGAAAGACCTCATTTAATTATTTGTTTCGTCTTTTCTCATTAGAGCCACTCGCTTCCTAAAAATAAAGCACAAGTAAGAAGGGCTTTTACTTTTGTCGTTTAGGATTTTACAATTGTTTGTTAAGGGCCGGAACATAGATTTCTTCGAAATCCTAATAAAGGCATTTAAAAAAATAATATAATTATTTTAAATTAATTACAAAAATAATAAATTTTAAGCTGATTGTTACAGATTAACTTAACACTTAACTAACTAGTTTAACTAAACTAATTAGTTAAGTTAAACTTAACACTTAACTAATTACATATTCCTCTTAATTAAACTGCTCATTGATTTTTTTGGCTTTTAATTCCTTTAATTATCATTTTATGCTCATACCAGTAACTATATTATTTTATTATAAATTAAAAACAATTACAAACTACCATGAGATTATTATTTTGACATGGTATTTGTAACTTTTCGAAAAGGGATAATACGATTATTTTGTCTCTTTTTTAAATCAGTGACACATTAAAAAACATATAATGTTGCTGAACTTGCCAAAAATAATAATAATAAAAATAAAAAAAAAATAAAAAATTTAATTTCATTTTAATCTATGATCATTTATAACTGGATTTGCTGGAACAGGTAATCAAATTCTTTAATAATTTATTTGACATGGCGGACAATAGTGGAGTTTACTTAGTTTATAACTCTATAAGCATTAATATAATTGGAAACACCCTGTATGGTTGAGAGAAAATATTATGAGGAGTATTACGGACTGAATCAGTTATATACAATCGTTGTTGACCGATTAATTATTATTCAATTAATTAAATAAGGTTACAGAGAGTACAGAGTGTAATTTCTGTAATGCAGTTATAATTATTTAAACATTTGTTGTTTTTCTAGGTGTATATTTTTGGTACCAAGAACCATTTACACACCTAAGTAATTTAAGTTTATATTTGTACATACCTGGTGCCTGACTCCGAGTAATTCTTGAAAATCCTAACTTCACCCAGGCATAACCTATCACTACCTTTTAAACATTACACCTCCATCACCACCAACCCTCACTCTCTCCCTCACTCGACATCAGGTTAGATCAAACATTTTGCGCAAAATGTTTGATCGTGAATGGGAGCCTTTAGCCTTTAGACTTTTCTTTATCTTTTGACCATCAAACACCATAAGGATTGTAAATTAATCAGCTAACAGATGATGACGTTACTTAGTTATTACTAAAGTTGAAACTGGTATTACATTTTGTACACATTCTTGTGGTCAGACAATAAACTGATTAGTTCTTAGATGTGATTTATTTGTATTTTTTTAGTATAAACACCATAAGATTCTCTTGGATAAGGGTAACGCTTTAACGAGAAGCATTCAAAAATTAGAATTGTTTTTCCCATGATGCAGGAAACTCAGTGCATTTATTTTAAAATACAGCCATACAATACTGCGAAAGGTTGTTGCTTCTGTCTGTCCATTGTCCATAAATAATAATTTGAAAAAAATACATTTTTAATGTCCATTAACGACGTTATATAATTACAGGAGGCAATAGGAAGCTTTTGAGCATCTCAAGCTTCTGGTTTTCCGTGGTTTACATAAATCTGGATGAAGAAAGCCCAACCTCGGATGAGAGAAACCAGGTTGGAAAACATTCTGAGGTTAATATGCCCGTGATTAATTCGGACGACTAAATCAGAAATTATTTCTCTTCAAGCCTCTATAAAAAGAGGATTCCGCGAGTTTGGGCTCCGTCCAAAAATGTAATAAGAAAATTTAGGAGGATGTGTGATGTTCGGCTGACGAACGGGACCGACACCGATACCCCACTTCTGGGATCATTATTCCATTCGTTTACAACTACAAACTACACACGACGTTTTCATACGGGCTAAATAATTTTATTCCAGTTTTACTTTTCCTTCTATTAAGACATTACGACATGATGAAACCTGCTTAAAGCAGCTTTTAGTGTTATTTATTTGACGAATCTATTAAATGTAAATTAATCAAATTAACATTTCCATTCTGTCGGTTCGGTATATCGACAAAGGTTTTTTTTTTATTTTAACAGTTATATTAAGAATTAAATAGTCCGTCGAACCTCTATAGGGATCTAATTTATAAATAATAGTCTATATACAAATGTATCTACTTAGTAGCTGTGAGCTACGAACGTTTTCTTATAATGAAAAGTTGGAAATAATCCAATGTAGGAGCTCCCTTGCCCGGACTTCCTCTCCTACCCCTAATTAATGCGGACCATTTTCTTTTCTGTCGATGGGTAAAAACAAGTTGAACACATACGTCAGTAAATGTAGTTCATTTCGAGCCGCATTGTATTTACGTCATTCTAGGAGTTTTAACCGTGACAAAGTGTACAGATGAGACATGCCTGATGAAACAGTTTATCACGTTGCTAGAATTGTCCCTCTAGTTCTTACTGTTTTCGAAAGCCAATCGTAATAAAAGCGTTTGTCACATTTATCCTGTACATCTATGTTTTTCTCCCATATACTACACCAGAGCCTTTTACAATTCTTGTTTTAAGTCACGTATAATCACCATTGCTTATGTCTAATAATTAAATTCGATTAGTAAAAAACATTATACTGTACCGACAATATGTTGATGCTTAGTGTTCCGATTCACATATTACGTTGCCCGTAGTTCGTTACTACTAAGAGTATCTAGTTATTTTAAGGATATATAAAAATCTATATTCTCTAGTATTTAATTCCTATCTCGAGACTTTTTTTAATTACTTTTAAACGGTTTAAAGCGAAAGGCGTCCATACACGTCGCGGTATGCCTAAGAATTGGACCTGTTCAGGTTCAACTGGCTTTGGTTCATCTGCAAAGTTAAACTGGAGCGTGTGTGCTATCACAACTCCATAGTTATGTCATAACCCGTTAGCACACACGCTCCGGTTCACCTGTACAGTTAAACAGGAGCATGTGTGCTATCATAACTCCATAGTTATGTCATAACTCGGAAAACACACAGGCTCCGGTTCACCTGTGCAGTTAAACAGGAGCGTGTGCTATCACAACTGCACAGTTATGTTATTAAAAATCAGGCTTGATAATGTACCAAAGTAGGTACGGAATATCCCAAAAAACGCAGTTGCTTGTTTATTATACCCCTGAAGACCTAGAAAAGAAAAAGTAATTAATAACAAAATTATATTTGACCCATTAAACAAAAATTTAAATAAACATTTTTAAAGTTCTTTTTTTCATTTATAAAAATAAATATGAGTCACCTGTTATTATCAAATCCTTTGAACGGAAAACAATTAAACGTATGCTATTGCAATTACGTTCCATCAACACATTAATATGTTTACTGGACGGGTTATTCGACCACTTTACTCATATTATCGACTTCTAGAGAGGCCTTTATCTTTTTTAGTCTTTTTTTCGTTTAGTTTATTTTACTTTTTTGTAATATGCATTATNCTGTCAAATAAAAATTAAAATTCAAAATAATTGTAGAATTTAATTTGTTTTCCTATAAAACTTCGAGTGGTCCTATGTGCCCTGCACCAGGGGCACATAGGACCAATCGACTTTTTACAGAAAATATAAAAATAAAATACTTATAATGAAATTTAAGAACTGTAACCGGTTAACAGTTAGAGAAATGTTTATTCTAATAAATACTTCTCATTTACATAATTTTATTAAATAATGCTGAAGTTATTTAAACAAACCCCTAATTAGGTCCTATGTGCCCCGGTCTGCCTACATCTGTTCTTATAACATTAAAGTTTAACATTAAAATAGTTTTGGGAAACAAATAGGATTAAACTAACACGTTTACGAAATTTTCATTAAGGGGGTGCGTAACTCCGCCTGGAGCAAGTCGTCGGCCGGAGAGAGAAGCAGAATTTATACGGTCAATTTAAACTAATTGTAAATGGTAAACGTAGAAAAAAATGCGTGACATTTTTTTCCCCGTATCATGAGTTATCCGCCATTTTGATCCCAGTTAATCAGATCGAATTGCTATTCTTATTTTTTCTATGGCCCTGCAAACCGCACATTTTTCATATTTTTAGTAACAGCAGAAATATAATTTTAGGGAGGAGGGAAGGGTACGCAAAATGTTTTGACAATGTGGAATATGAGAACTTAAACACTATCCACAAACTGTATATATTTTTGTAATCTATTCTTCAATAGCTTTCGTTTGATACCCCCATTCTAAATTAAAAATTTTTTTTTTTTTCGCGTGACATGAATTATCCGCCATTTTGAATTTGAAAAGCTGAAAATTTTACGTTTCCCTAAAAATCGTTGTCGCAGAGGTAAGGCGATTGAATATGCTCCAAAATTACCCGAGCCAAAAATTTGTTACAGTGAAGAGCTTAGTTACGGAGGAATCAAGCATTCAATATACATAAATTTTAGATTCAGAGTGAGTGATGTTTCCGCGGGATCACAGTCTGGTCTAGGGAGTTTCTCTGGCGCTCATAATCAGTCAGCTCGCTCTTTATATACTGGTTTCACTCGTTTCATTTAAATACAATCTGATTCTGATCCGCTTCAAAACGTTCATCCATTAATACTGCTAATGCTCGGTTACAATTAATCGTTTAATAATGCGCTATGATAATCGGATATGAAACGGTAATTGCAGCAATTTCAGTCCCTTTGAAAATGGAAAATAACAAATTCTCATATCACACGCTCTTAAGGGAACATAATTTTTCTAACTGCGGCATCTGTGCGAACTCCGTACTGGTGTTATTTGGAATGGTTTTCCACCGGAAATTATCTGCCTTTAGGAACCGTGTATGATAAGCCCCCGTTTCATACTGGAGGTATATATCTCACCCAGAAAATACGGCGGCACAGAGTCTTGGAAGCGGAGGAAAACGTTTAGGAGGAGGGGAATTCAAACCGTGATAAAGGTTCGTTCNTTCCTTTAATTATCATTTTATGCTCATACCAGTAACTATATTATTTTATTATAAATTAAAAACAATTACAAACTACCATGAGATTATTATTTTGACATGGTATTTGTAACTTTTCGAAAAGGGATAATACGATTATTTTGTCTCTTTTTTAAATCAGTGACACATTAAAAAACATATAATGTTGCTGAACTTGCCAAAAATAATAATAATAAAAATAAAAAAAAAATAAAAAATTTAATTTCATTTTAATCTATGATCATTTATAACTGGATTTGCTGGAACAGGTAATCAAATTCTTTAATAATTTATTTGACATGGCGGACAATAGTGGAGTTTACTTAGTTTATAACTCTATAAGCATTAATATAATTGGAAACACCCTGTATGGTTGAGAGAAAATATTATGAGGAGTATTACGGACTGAATCAGTTATATACAATCGTTGTTGACCGATTAATTATTATTCAATTAATTAAATAAGGTTACAGAGAGTACAGAGTGTAATTTCTGTAATGCAGTTATAATTATTTAAACATTTGTTGTTTTTCTAGGTGTATATTTTTGGTACCAAGAACCATTTACACACCTAAGTAATTTAAGTTTATATTTGTACATACCTGGTGCCTGACTCCGAGTAATTCTTAAAAATCCTAACTTCACCCAGGCATAACCTATCACTACCTTTTAAACATTACACCTCCATCACCACCAACCCTCACTCTCTCCCTCACTCGACATCAGGTTAGATCAAACATTTTGCGCAAAATGTTTGATCGTGAATGGGAGCCTTTAGCCTTTAGACTTTTCTTTATCTTTTGACCATCAAACACCATAAGGATTGTAAATTAATCAGCTAACAGATGATGACGTTACTTAGTTATTACTAAAGTTGAAACTGGTATTACATTTTGTACACATTCTTGTGGTCAGACAATAAACTGATTAGTTCTTAGATGTGCTTTATTTGTATTTTTTTAGTATAAACACCATAAGATTCTCTTGGATAAGGGTAACGCTTTAACGAGAAGCATTCAAAAATTAGAATTGTTTTTCCCATGATGCAGGAAACTCAGTGCATTTATTTTAAAATACAGCCGTACAATACTGCGAAAGGTTGTTGCTTCTGTCTGTCCATTGTCCATAAATAATAATTTGAAAAAAATACATTTTTAATGTCCATTAACGACGTTATATAATTACAGGAGGCAATAGGAAGCTTTTGAGCATCTCAAGCTTCTGGTTTTCCGTGGTTTACATAAATCTGGATGAAGAAAGCCCAACCTCGGATGAGAGAAACCAGGTTGGAAAACATTCTGAGGTTAATATGCCCGTGATTAATTCGGACGACTAAATCAGAAATTATTTCTCTTCAAGCCTCTATAAAAAGAGGATTCCGCGAGTTTGGGCTCCGTCCAAAAATGTAATAAGAAAATTTAGGAGGATGTGTGATGTTCGGCTGACGAACGGGACCGACACCGATACCCCACTTCTGGGATCATTATTCCATTCGTTTACAACTACAAACTACACACGACGTTTTCATACGGGCTAAATAATTTTATTCCAGTTTTACTTTTCCTTCTATTAAGACATTACGACATGATGAAACCTGCTTAAAGCAGCTTTTAGTGTTATTTATTTGACGAATCTATTAAATGTAAATTAATCAAATTAACATTTCCATTCTGTCGGTTCGGTATATCGACAAAGGTTTTTTTTTTATTTTAACAGTTATATTAAGAATTAAATAGTCCGTCGAACCTCTATAGGGATCTAATTTATAAATAATAGTCTATATACAAATGTATCTACTTAGTAGCTGTGAGCTACGAACGTTTTCTTATAATGAAAAGTTGGAAATAATCCAATGTAGGAGCTCCCTTGCCCGGACTTCCTCTCCTACCCCTAATTAATGCGGACCATTTTCTTTTCTGTCGATGGGTAAAAACAAGTTGAACACATACGTCAGTAAATGTAGTTCATTTCGAGCCGCATTGTATTTACGTCATTCTAGGAGTTTTAACCGTGACAAAGTGTACAGATGAGACATGCCTGATGAAACAGTTTATCACGTTGCTAGAATTGTCCCTCTAGTTCTTACTGTTTTCGAAAGCCAATCGTAATAAAAGCGTTTGTCACATTTATCCTGTACATCTATGTTTTTCTCCCATATACTACACCAGAGCCTTTTACAATTCTTGTTTTAAGTCACGTATAATCACCATTGCTTATGTCTAATAATTAAATTCGATTAGTAAAAAACATTATACTGTACCGACAATATGTTGATGCTTAGTGTTCCGATTCACATATTACGTTGCCCGTAGTTCGTTACTACTAAGAGTATCTAGTTATTTTAAGGATATATAAAAATCTATATTCTCTAGTATTTAATTCCTATCTCGAGACTTTTTTTAATTACTTTTAAACGGTTTAAAGCGAAAGGCGTCCATACACGTCGCGGTATGCCTAAGAATTGGACCTGTTCAGGTTCAACTGGCTTTGGTTCATCTGCAAAGTTAAACTGGAGCGTGTGTGCTATCACAACTCCATAGTTATGTCATAACCCGTTAGCACACACGCTCCGGTTCACCTGTACAGTTAAACAGGAGCATGTGTGCTATCATAACTCCATAGTTATGTCATAACTCGGAAAACACACAGGCTCCGGTTCACCTGTGCAGTTAAACAGGAGCGTGTGCTATCACAACTGCACAGTTATGTTATTAAAAATCAGGCTTGATAATGTACCAAAGTAGGTACGGAATATCCCAAAAAACGCAGTTGCTTGTTTATTATACCCCTGAAGACCTAGAAAAGAAAAAGTAATTAATAACAAAATTATATTTGACCCATTAAACAAAAATTTAAATAAACATTTTTAAAGTTCTTTTTTTCATTTATAAAAATAAATATGAGTCACCTGTTATTATCAAATCCTTTGAACGGAAAACAATTAAACGTATGCTATTGCAATTACGTTCCATCAACACATTAATATGTTTACTGGACGGGTTATTCGACCACTTTACTCATATTATCGACTTCTAGAGAGGCCTTTATCTTTTTTAGTCTTTTTTTCGTTTAGTTTATTTTACTTTTTTGTAAGATGCATTATATTCTTTAGCTTTTTCTTCTGCTCTCCAGAGTGCGTTTAGTTCTGGGGATATGTTAGTGTTTTAATCTTTTGTAAGGCGTTTGATTTGAGAAAGGGGTGTTAAGATTATTTAGTTCCTTGGTTAGGTGGGCTGAGAAAGCCGTAATCCATGATTCAACAGAATACATCCCTAACATAGGTCGTATTTTATCGTATTTTAGCCGACCCTCGGCTGCGTCTCCCTATCTCGGCTCACAGCCCTATTTATGCTCCAAAATATAAATGACAATAGCTATCTTTTATCCCTATATGCCTTGGATTTTATACAATGAGATAAATTCACTGAACTTATTTTATTAAGTCGGGCCAAAAAATGTATAAGGAATAAACGAGTTGTGTATATTGGGTTGAAAAAAATGAAGATTTATAATGGTAGTCATATTTTCATACTTCATGTATGCTGGATAAACTTAACTTAAGTTTAATACTTGCACGCAGATAACTTTTACTTTTAGGGGAGACCGGGGCACAGAGGACCTCCTCCGGGGTACAGACGTCCATTGAGTTTTTTTATTGTATAGCGGCACTACTAAGCGGAAATCTGTATGATCTATTACAGTTAGTTTGTCTCTATTCGTGAACTATCACTTGCAGAGTTAACTAAGTTTAATCAATTTTTACACACTTGTTTTCAATTTTCAAGGAAAGTGATCTAATATTTACGTTATATATAATTAAATATAACATTATTTTTAAACAAATTAGCTGTATCTGATATACTTAGGTCTTATCTTTTTAATGTAAATTATTTTAATTTGTTTAAGTCTGTCGTGTATCTTGTCAAAAAAATGTTTTTTAATGGCATGTGGCTTGGGGCACAGAGGACCGTAAAGGTATGGGGTAAACCCCATTTTGTTATTTAAATTTGTAAAGAATGGGCACATGATTCTTGCGCAGGGGCTGAAGATGGCAATATTGTTTGTAGCTACTGCCAAATTAAAATAAAAATAAAAAATGAATGTAGAATTTAATTTGTTTTTCTATATAACTTCGATTGGTCCTATGTGCCCTTGCACCAGGGACACATAGGACCAATCGACTTTTAGNTATCTCGAGACTTTTTTTAATTACTTTTAAACGGTTTAAAGCGAAAGGCGTCCATACACGTCGCGGTATGCCTAAGAATTGGACCTGTTCAGGTTCAACTGGCTTTGGTTCATCTGCAAAGTTAAACTGGAGCGTGTGTGCTATCACAACTCCATAGTTATGTCATAACCCGTTAGCACACACGCTCCGGTTCACCTGTACAGTTAAACAGGAGCATGTGTGCTATCATAACTCCATAGTTATGTCATAACTCGGAAAACACACAGGCTTCGGTTCACCTGTACAGTTAAACTGGAGCGTGTGTGCTATCACAACTCCATAGTTATGTCATAACCCGTTAGCACACACGCTCCGGTTCACCTGTACAGTTAAACAGGAGCATGTGTGCTATCATAACTCCATAGTTATGTCATAACTCGGAAAACACACAGGCTCCGGTTCACCTGTGCAGTTAAACAGGAGCGTGTGCTATCACAACTGCACAGTTATGTTATTAAAAATCAGGCTTGATAATGTACCAAAGTAGGTACGGAATATCCCAAAAAACGCAGTTGCTTGTTTATTATACCCCTGAAGACCTAGAAAAGAAAAAGTAATTAATAACAAAATTATATTTGACCCATTAAACAAAAATTTAAATAAACATTTTTAAAGTTCTTTTTTTCATTTATAAAAATAAATATGAGTCACCTGTTATTATCAAATCCTTTGAACGGAAAACAATTAAACGTATGCTATTGCAATTACGTTCCATCAACACATTAATATGTTTACTGGACGGGTTATTCGACCACTTTACTCATATTATCGACTTCTAGAGAGGCCTTTATCTTTTTTAGTCTTTTTTTCGTTTAGTTTATTTTACTTTTTTGTAAGATGCATTATATTCTTTAGCTTTTTCTTCTGCTCTCCAGAGTGCGTTTAGTTCTGGGGATATGTTAGTGTTTTAATCTTTTGTAAGGCGTTTGATTTGAGAAAGGGGTGTTAAGATTATTTAGTTCCTTGGTTAGGTGGGCTGAGAAAGCCGTAATCCATGATTCAACAGAATACATCCCTAACCTAGGTCGTATTTTATCGTATTTTAGCCGACCCTCGGCTGCGTCTCCCTATCTCGGCTCACAGCCCTATTTATGCTCCAAAATATAAATGACAATAGCTATCTTTTATCCCTATATGCCTTGGATTTTATACAATGAGATAAATTCACTGAACTTATTTTATTAAGTCGGGCCAAAAAATGTATAAGGAATAAACGAGTTGTGTATATTGGGTTGAAAAAAATGAAGATTTATAATGGTAGTCATATTTTCATACTTCATGTATGCTGGATAAACTTAACTTAAGTTTAATACTTGCACGCAGATAACTTTTACTTTTAGGGGAGACCGGGGCACAGAGGACCTCCTCCGGGGTACAGACGTCCATTGAGTTTTTTTATTGTATAGCGGCACTACTAAGCGGAAATCTGTATGATCTATTACAGTTAGTTTGTCTCTATTCGTGAACTATCACTTGCAGAGTTAACTAAGTTTAATCAATTTTTACACACTTGTTTTCAATTTTCAAGGAAAGTGATCTAATATTTACGTTATATATAATTAAATGTAACATTAATTTGATAAAGAATTTTTAAACAAATTTACTGTATCTGATAAACTTAGGTCTTAT
>KZ651492.1:232853-251242 GCA_001010745.2 Gerris buenoi
TTCTCTGTCTGTCTCCCTTTGTAGTAATTATAATTTGACTTAAAATGAATATATTGTATGTTCTATAGCTAAATTTTCGTTCAGTATAATTTAAAAAAAAAAAAAAAAAATCTGTTTAAAACTTTCTGTGGTCAATACAAGCAATTTTCGGCTAGTATATTTTTTTAATTTTGAAAATGACCTTTCCACGTTGGTTGAATCAATTGGCTCTATACTTCAATATAGAGCGTAGAGCAGTCTTCAATACTTGATACTGTGTCTCCGCCTTGCATTATTTTAAATATATTAACTATTTGATTTCAATCTGGATTTCTATTTAAAGCAGCATCCAGTTCTTTTTAGCTTTTGGAGCTCCAAGACAACTTTAGCAGCTGAAGTCAACAAAGTGCCTTGCACCTCCACTTCTTGCACCTCCACTTCTTCAATCACCAGTGGCAACTTAAAAAAAATGATCTCGTATAAAATTTAGCTGCGACAAAGTTTGAACGTTTTCCAGTACCTGCTCCGCTTTTTTATTTGCCATGTCATCCTCTTCGTCGAATTCTTTAAATAGAAATTTCAATTTTTCTCCATGTTTGGCTTAATAAAGGGCCGCTCTTATCCTAGTTCCCCATCTTGTTATAGGATAGGCTCTGGAGGAAGAGGGGTCCCTGGCAACATTTCCTTGAGATGGACACTGGACACTCGACTTGGAGCTTTAATACAATTTTTTTTTACCCTCTGAGATTAAGTAATTTACAGCTAGTGAAGTACAGGATGGGTGAAGCAGGTTATATGGACCATTTTAGTGGCAACTTAAAAAAACGATCTCGTATTAAATTTAGCTGCGTCAAAGTTTGAACGTTTTCCAGCGCCTGCTCCGCTTTTTTATTTGCCATGTCATCCTCTTCGTCGAATTCTTTAAATTGAAATTTCAATTTTTCTCCATGTTTGGCTTAATAATGGGCCGCTCTTACCCTAGTTCCCCATCTTGTTATAGGATAGGCTCTGGAGGAAGAGGGGTCCCTGGCAACATTTCCTTGAGATGGACACTCGACTTGAAGCTTTAATACAATTTTTTTTTACCCTCTGAGATTAAGTCATTTACAGCTAGTGAAAAACAGGATGGGTGAAGCAGGTTATATGGACCATTTTAGGGAACAACACTTAGAAAAAAAACCAACCTTCCAATTTTTACGACAAGCAGATGACTTTTCTCCCAGAATGGAATGAATGGTATTCTGACTTCTCATGATAGTTTCTACAATTATTTCCATGTACCTATTGATTTCTCTTAATTCATTACTTTTTAACAGCACTTGCTTTAATTCATTTCTAACATTTTCTGAGAAAACAAGCACAGCATCGTTGATGAGTTTACTGCTTAGAGATAAACTTTCTATCTGTCTTTTGGCCGCATGACATATACTACAAACGGTTTTAGCAATACTAGCATCGCTCTCGACGTTTACTAAGGGTGGAAACGACGGTAGTTTAGACACATCATTACTTTCGTCGAAAGAAACATTGTTATTCTCATTGCTAAATAGGAATATGGGGTTGTCTTCACTGGTAACAGGATAATCTTTGGGAGGAGTAGATTCCGTCACAGTTAAAAGTAAATTCTTAGAGTTGTACAACAAGATTTGATTGTTCAGAGGCACATCAGTCTGTTCATGAACCAATTCCTGAAAATCTTTGTAAGAACAGTCTGGGTGAAGATAAATTTTAACAGTCTGGACCAAGTGGATATTAAATACGTGAATGATAGTGCAGGACAGTAATTTAGTAACTTCAGAGAAAAATTTCTCAAAACTCCATATTTTCCCTTGGTCTACTTCTAAAAGTCCTGCTAATAACGGAGTCACTAATACTTTAAGNTAAGGAAAAAAATATGCTTTTTATGTCAATTCCTAACCCTAATTATAAGGAATATCTATAAACAGAAATTAAATAAACGAACCTATATATAAATAATTTACCCTGATACATTTATTTCATAAAAATAAAATGTTGGTTATTTAGTAATTCGTGATTAGAATTTATTCATATTTGACGTCTTCTAAAGTCAGTTTTGGAATAAAATTTTGTAAATACATTTTTAAGTTTTTGAGTGTTAAATACATGCAAACAAAAACAAAAAAAAAAACAACATATATTATTTATGTATATGAAAAATAAAAATAAAAAATATTTCGTTATGTTGGGCATGAGAAGGCGAATGCAAGAAAGAAATGGTGTTTTACAATCTGGGTTTGAAGCCGAACAAAATTACTCAAGTTTTGCTACTTTATTTTCTAATTTCAGTATTTTTTTTGGGCCCAAGAAAACGGTCAAGCAGTTTAACATGGCTCATTTTTATCAGGTTTAATAAAGCAAAATACGAAACCCCAAATTTCTTTTTCGGCTCCCAAGGCTTCTCAATTATTTATTTATTTATTTTTTTTTTTTAGTCTTTTTAAGGAAAAATGGGATGCGAATTTTTTAGAAAGCCCTAAAATAGGCATTTCGGGACCGATAATAGAGTAAAGAAAAGTGTTTTGTAGTTGGCTTTTGTTGTTATTACCATTACCATCACTAGCATTAGAATATGGCCATTCTTCATGTACACAGTAACATGAACATGGCTTTGATATGAACTGGACTTTATTATGACCATCGATTATACATAAGATCGATACTTATCGATACTACAACAGCTTTAAAGCCCAACAAGATGAGCAAGTTGCGTCACTTTTCATTTTTGTGTCCGTTCTTGGAAATGCTTGACAATTTTCATGGGTACTATGTGCAATGCCAGGTTTATACAGCTAACAGATAATGGAGCGACAGCGACAAACTGACCCTGTTTATATATAGTTGTAAAAGCCCTTAGTCAGTCCTATAGGGCCTAGGGCTGCTGCGCCACAGAGTTAGTTAGTTATATTCATGTGATAAGTGTTTATTTATTTATATTTAGACGCTAATCTTAAAAACTACTGGACCGAACAGAATGAATCTATGAAATTATGAAATGTGACATATTATAATATGTCTTTTAAAACTACAAACTACATACGTTTTGCACGACTTAAAACTGATCTTTATAAAACACATACCATCTAGAACTATGGTGGTATGTGCATGTGCATAGTGGATTCATTTTGAACTAAAATATAGCATTTTTAATCAAATACCAACAAGAAAAAGAGGATAGATGTAAAACTATAGTCTTTAACAACTTTTTCTGTCATTACCCCTCCTATCCGACGCCTCCTTCTTTTTCATCTATGCTTATTCATAATTCTTAGGTACTAATTTTCAACCTCGCCACGCCTAGATTATTTAAATGTTAATGCACACAACACAGCACACAGTACACACCAAACTAACGAGCAATTTATCCTATATAACAGACATACGAATAAACAATAACAGTTATGTACTAAAACGAGGAGAGTTTAAGATTAAATATTTATTAGGTAAATGATAATTATCATTAATATAATCGAGTTGATGTCCAAACGACGGATTTCAAATAAAATAAATGTTTGATAATTTCCAAACATTTGATTTGTTGGTCTTCAAATAGATATAATAACTTTTCTAAATAGATATCTAAATTAATTTTTCATTTTTTTTTTTTTTTCTAAATATAATTGGTCGCAACGGAACAAAACCACTGTTGCGATGGAAAGGTTGATGAGAACTCATTATTTCAGACTGAAGCATTATGATCAAGATCAAGGTTCTAGTAGATAATAAAGATCCCCGTGTAAAATAGCATAGAGAGAACATTTCAGTTGTTTGCAGCTTGAATGGCCTCTCTACTCGCTCGCTAGTAGTCGGTGTCTGCGGAGTCTTAGTCGCGTCTCTAACTTTGCACGACCAGTACATCCATAGCTTTACCTCAAGATTTCACGAACGACGTCTGGAAAACAACGAGGAATCGATGCAGAGCAATTCGGTGCCTTATATATTGGAAACGTCACGCGAAGGGACAGGCAATTGTCCACTTGAAGCGTGCCGTTCTTATATCTAGATAGTCATCTAGTCAGTAACAAGCTTCTCTGTCAATACTGGAATCGGCTTAATTTCGCCTTTCTTGCATTTACCTCCTACTAGGTAATCGACATGCAGAGACATTGCCAGCGTAAAAACTGTAATTTAATGTCTAGTGAAAGAAAAAAAGGTCGAGCAGGGGAAACGCGATCCCACGATAAGGCTGTATAGCTCTCGTATCCATTTCGGCCGGCTATTTGACTGCGTCCATTTCTGTCTTTCGACCATTTTCCGCGAAGTTAGACTAGGTTTTCTTTTTACAAAGAGAGAGAACTTTCGGGAAAAAAGAGTTTCAGTCACGCTTCAACTTTCATTTTTTTTTTTTTTTTTTTTTTTTTTAGAAGGAATAGTGATTCTTACGATTGTAGACACGATAGTCAATAGCTTGCGATCTTATCGCGAAAAAACGGGCAAGTGAGTGCGGTTTCCTTTAGCCGACCTGCAGTTCCAACCGTCCAAAAATAACTATATTACAAGAATTCAATAAAGAATAATAGGTTACAAATTTCATTACAGAGTTTAGGTTCGTGCAACAAATGGCGTAAGCGTAACCGTTGAAATATGACACTTTTATGTATATTCTTCTTGTTTTAATAATTTTATTTTCAACTCAATATCGATAATTTGATTATTCTTTTGCAATTAAATCGAAAATTACAATTTTTTTTTTTTTTCATAACATCAATTACTGTAATACACAGAGTACGGCTTTGCAAACAAGACTGTGACTGTAATCTTGTTTGGACACTTTCTATCCAATCGCAATTACATACATTATATTAATATTTTACCAACTGTCAGTCTGTGTAGACGCCTGGAGCCTAATTAACTAGGCCGATTTTAACGAAATTTGATATTCGTGTCCAGAAAAATCAAATCCTGAAATTCAGAAATGATTTTCAGCCCCACATTTGGGGGCGCTGGCCTAACAACTCTGAAAAAACGTGAAAAACAAATAATTCTCGAACGGTTTCGACGATTTCAATAAAAAAAAGTCTGTAGTCCATTTAAACTGAAATCAAACGATATAAGCCGTTTTCCTGGGAAAAATCTAGTTACTGATAAATAGCTTTTAACGCGGACGGAGAGAGGCCGGGTTCGATTCCCCGCTAAGCAGAAGTTATTTTTATGATACATTCTGATAAAATGTTCAAAAATAATTAAATGTACCTACGAAAACTAATAAATGGAAAACACAGGGCTAGGTAATTATGAACTAGTATAAGAGAATGTTTGTCTGAGTTGTCCCTGACCAATTTTTTATTATTATCATCAATATTATAGGAACATTTTTTCTAAATCAATAATAGTTTTTTATGGTGCCCACGTTCCAAATTTAGAGACAATACATTCCTAGACTCTTATTTTAAATTAATGAACTGAATTTCCGACAGAAAAATAAAATTAAAAAACACTTTTTCAAACTTTGGGGGACCTAAAAATCCATCAAAATGAAAATTGTATAATTATTGAGCTATCATGCAGTATCTTTAAGTGAGAAAATAACAAAAATTAAAAAATATAACTTAAAAAAGCGTTTATGGACTCATCCTCAAATGAAATTTTTCGATCTAAAGAATTTCCACTTGTATATGTCCTGTCAAAGTCATTGAGTTACCACCAATCTGAAGAAGGCTGCTTTAGAACAGCCGAAACCGGTCAATGTTAATATACATTTTGTTGTTTGAAGACGTTATTTGGTCATTGAACTACACCTGTTTCATGATGAGTCGATATCACACATTGGAGAAAACATCCTGTCGATGATCTAAATAACATGCCTAAAACTTAGACTAATAATAAATCATAAATCCGAATTATCGATGTTTATTCTGGTTTTAATATTACATATTAGACGTTTATTTGGTCTATCTATACTCAGCGTATGAAGCCTTCAGAGGTTTATTTATTTACAAGATTGCTTATTAATTAAAGAATTTTCACGTAAGAGTAAGAGCATTGACTCATCACATTGATTGTTATTGTGGAAGGTATTCGATAAATCATTTAATAGATAAGAGATTGAAGAAGCAAGATTAGATCTATTAATAGACTTATGAGTTCAGAATCGATAGTGCATCAATTTTCGAACTGAAACTGAATGACAAAATTATATTTATCAACCATTGATATGAAATATAAACATCGTATCTCTGTTTAGATGCGTAGAAAGTGATTCTTTACAAACTTGTATTCATTACGCGTGCGCGTTTAATAATTCCTCTTTTTTTCCGCCCTAGTGAGGTAAAAAAGAAGAACCCTTCACCTAACACACGATTAGCGAGTTTGATTACATTTAACAAAACTAAATTGATGTTTCTTTAATTAAAGTAACTGTTTATATCGAGTTTTTAGTGAAAAACAATGACGAAAATGAGGAGAATAATATGCCTCCCGAAATAATTAATTCAGCACAAAATACAACTAATAAATTGATGTCATCTTTATCATCAAAAGAGAAATACGAACTTACATACAGGAAGTTTATTAATTGTTTCTGTATTTATTATTAAAATCCAACTATTGTAGATAAAACTTGGTGCGTAGGCTTCCGCGGGTAGACTCGTAACAAACAGATTGGTTTTCCGGTGGAATCCGCGTCTCGAAGGGGATGAAGTCCGCCGTTTCTCTCTCTCCGTTCTCCGTTAGCTTCTCGAAGCAATCACAAGATGAACATCTTGTGATTGCTTCGAGTCAACACCATGATGCACCACACCCCTGAAGATGCTTCNTCTAACCCGATCTACATCAATTCATTGTTGAGACAATTAACTTAAAAGCTCTAGGGTCTAGATTATTCAACTAATCTCAAGCGACTTAATTACAAGTTAACAAAAGGGGGGTAACCTCCTTGCCCCATTGGCTAATATGTCAGTCGGTTGAGTGCTCGCACCTAGGTTGGCTTCGAATTGCCGGCCAGTTCGTCTTCGTTCGTCGTATTACGAGTTGTTTTCACACACGTGTGCATCTTTGTCCGTTTTAAAATAATTTCGTCGATTTAATTTGAAATGTTTCCTTCGTCTGTCTTTTCAGTACTTCTTCTTATAATTTATCCGACTGTCACAGGTATTCCTTTATTTTAAATATGCTTACTGTATAAAAGATGTTACATTTATTTATTTCGTCCACCCTTAAAATATTGTTTACCGGTTAGTTAATTTTAAAATAAAAATAATAGTCTAAGATTCTGTTTTAATATACACACTCGAAGATAGAAAATCCCTGGTTGATTTCATAAAAAAATAAAATTTGTTGAAATTGGCTGGAAAACAGAACATTCTTTTCCATTCGTCTTAGTACTTGAACTTGGAATTAATATTTAAATTATCTAAGTATAATGTACCTACGCTAGTTCAAAGTATTAAGTACATGCAAGTTTTTACTTATAAACTGCCAGACTGATAAACATTTTACATAAAGCATTAAAGGGCCCCATCGCCTCTGTGGAAGGCTCCTACTGAACAATATTGTCGCTGCCTACCAGGTTATTATGAAACGATCGAGAAGCTAGGTGTTCCAGATGAGTTTGTAGGTACTAGAGAATAATAGGTGCTCACATTAACTTACTTTTGGTTACTTGTAACTGAAGACTATTATATTTATACAATTATTAGTATTTATTCTAATTATCAGTGGTAACATATTGTAAAACATGTTACTAAACGCGGTGAAACAAAATAAATTGTGCTAATTTGAGTATTTACCTGATCTACTTATCAGTGTTGCAATTATGAGATTATAATATTTATTGTTGTTAACAAGGTGACGTGAGAACTACTCATTAGATTAAAATGTGTTGTTGCTTAACCACCCGATAAAAATAAAAGTCTATGAGGTTTCAAGATTCTAGCTTGAAACAATGCATTTTATCCATGTTTTAATATTTATAGTATTTAGTTTGAATGGAATAGGAAGCTATAAAATGCTTAACACGTCAACTATATTCTTTTTACAATTAGTATTATCTTTTGACAGCACGGGAAAATTAAAAAATGTGGAGGGGAGCCAATTAGAGCACTGCATTTTGAATTCAAAAAGGTCGTGCCAACTAAGCAAATGAAAATTTTCCTGGCCCCTCCCCTCCCACAGGCCTAAGGCCTAGTGTCTTTATTTTTTTCCTTATATACGATGGCCAATTTGAATGTCCAAAGTTAATACTAATCGTAAAAATAATACAATTCCTCCCGAAACTAAAGGATCATACATGGTCCATTGCCACATCCTGAGGAGGGTAAAATTTTTGCTTTTGGATGTCTTGTGGCTAACCCGATTTCCGCTCTCCTAACGTCCTTGGAACATCCACAGCATATCCAACTCAACTGAATATGCTATGGACTTTTTTTTGGGACACATTCTGAATGCTTAAAATGTAGATTTTTAAATAATATCCCTGCGAGCTTTGATCCCGGCACCTCCATCATGTCAGTCTGACGCTCTGTCCACTCGGCTAAGAGTCATTTCTGATTTGGCACAACTCAATATGAATGCTAAAACCTTACTACATAAATATATGACAATTATAAAAATATATTAATATATTTTAGATATTTTCATTATAGCTTTGACTGAAACTGTTANATCTACGATTGTTGGATTTTAATAATAAATACAGAAAAAAATTAATAAACTTCCTGTATGTAAGTTCGTATTTCTCTTCTTATAAAGATGGCATTAATTCATTAGTAGTATTTTGTGCCGAATTAATTATTTTGGGAGGCGTATTATTCTCCTAATTTTCGTCATAGTCACTTAAATCACTCATTGTTTTTCACTAAAATCTCGATATAAACAGTTTAATTAATCAAACTGCAAATTAGTTTTGTTAAATGTAAAAAAACTCGCTAATCGTGCGTTAAGGTGAAAAATTATGAACGCGCATGCGCAATGAATACAACTACGAAAAGAATCACTTTCTACGCATCTAAACAGAGATGAAATGTTTATATTTCGTATCAATCGTAAATAAAAATAGTTAAATAGTTAAATAACGTAATAAATCGTCAAAAGAAAAGTACGATAAAAGAAATATAAAATATTTGAATACAAACCGGTTTGGGCTACTTCAGTAAAAGTTGTCTAACCCGATCTACATCAATTCATTGTTGAGACAATTAACTTAAAAGCTCTAGGGTCTAGATTATTCAACTAATCTCAAGCGACTTAATTACAAGTAAACATAAGACAAAACAGGCGAAAAAACCCTCAACTTCTCTTTGTAAAAGCACCGCTGTTCAAAGAAATTTCTGCATTTATTCTAAACCTAAGATTCTAATGACCCGCTGGTCATCAATATTAGTCGGTCCTCGACGAATGTGGTCTGATGTTTTATCTAAAAATGCCCTTCGTGATAAATAGTGCACCAATTTTTCTTCACATTTTCCTCCTTAAAGACAATAAAGTATTAAAAAGACAATGCACTTAATTTCTTTGCGGCTCGACCGTAACTTTTTTAAATACTTTGAAATTTCTTTAACAAAAATATATATTTTTTTGTTTGTCATTTCTTTAAATTGTTCTCTTATAAATAAAACAGAGGGTAGCAACAATCAAAGAAAAGAAGGTGTGCGGAATTTTCTTCTTTAGACTGTTACTACCATTATACCATAAAGTGATATTCCTTTCTCCCAAAGTATATTGGACTAAACATCCCTTTGCTTAATAGTTATTTAGTCAAAATAATTTATATTCTAAAAACAAACGTAGGGGAGTAACACTCTGAAGAAGTACATTCTTTTAATAACTTCATCCGTATAAACGGCTATTGCTGAATCAAGATATGATAATAACTAAAATATGTACATATATGAATTTAAAAAAATAACAGAAATTTTGATTTAAATAGAAAACAATCCCATAACTTTTTATGGTGCCAAAACAAAAATTGGCCTATCCTTTATGTATAGTTGCTATTTTTTTAAAAGTAACTTCTATTTTTATGTTTAATATCCATGGCTAAATTTAATTGATCTTGGACAAAAAATGCAATTAACAGCATTTTAAACTACTTAATCAATGAATTTATAAATGTGTAATAAAAAAATAATAATGGAGCTATCCTACACAATGTTACCGTATATTATAACATAGCATTTGACTCAAAAATATTATGTGTAATTATGAGCTATAAACCGCCGATTTAACACGAATATTTGTCTTAAGGCAAATAAAACTGAGTTAGATATAATATTTTTGTAATAAAAAAATGAATACCTCAAGATTTTTATCTTGATTACAGTTTAAGATGTTTTTATTTATTTAATGCACTTTTTAATTGACACTATTTAACTCTGTAAACACTGTGAATAAAATTAGTACCTTGTAAATATGTTTAGTCTGTGTTTAAATTTTTTAAAAAAATAAAAATAAAATCACTTGATTCTTTTTATCAACGGCGGCATAAATTTCTTTCCCACTTTGATCTTCTTTAGGCTCTACAATTCTACAGTAACAAAATCAACAAGTCAATTAAATTATGCACTGTTTAGATAACTATTTAAGTGTTGCCATAATAAACATTTTTGTTGAATGTAAAGCTCAAAGAAGTCCCAAAGTCTCCAGGATAATCATATTCCTACTAAATTTAAATATAATTATGTTTATGTCCCCTCTTAAGATACCTAAATAACAATAAAGAAAATATACTGAAATCTTATCTACAATACGCACAACCATAAAATTATCCTCTAATTTCGAGCGTGTATTAAAGGCGAATTTTTATTTTTCCGGAAATTTCAGCCCTAAAATTAGCCAGCGTATTACATACGAGATTTTACTATAAGTACATAATGGAATTTAAAGAGTAAAACAATCAAAGCTTAAGGTTGTTATATTGGGATATGAATATTGGAAATACATGCGCATACTCTATTGAGGGTGAAGATTGAATGCTGCATTGTCAAAGAGTAAGTTCACAAAGGGAATTTTCCCTATTTAACCCTTTGTGAAGGTAATTTAGGTACTTTAGACAAGTACTCGTCATTTCCATATGTCAGATCGGAATGAACTATTATTTTTAAGTGAAATTGTCCTCTCTTTATAAGCTTCCTACTTGATACGTAACAGCACTTTTACACATCGGATATTTTTCACTTGTATATCCCTTATTTTTTCAGATGAATACTATCTGAATTCACTACAGAAATTTTTGTACAGGTGACATTTCTGACTTAATGCAACTCTCGAAAGAATCTAACTATAGCTTATCTTAGGGCATGAAGTGATGCAGATAGGTTCTAATAATATAAGACCTCTCCAGCGCCCTCTATTCCAAAAAATTGTGTGTTTGATAGTTCACCCTGTTATCACCATGTATAGTTTTTCACGTGAAGACCAAACCGTATAAGAAATATCGCGAGGAGAACAATTTTGTGATGGTAAATGCTATGGGGATGGACGATGGAAATTTTTTCGATGACAATTTTTACTGGTAGACGTCATTAAAAGGTAATTTAAACCAAACAAAATAATTTTATTAACAAATATGTATCTTGATATTTTTGTTCGAATTTGGGGTGCTATTATTAAAGACTACAGTTTGTGCCAAACGAGAGTTAGTGCGTTGACAGAGCGGGAAATCGAGTGACACACAGATTGGCCAAAAAATAAAGCCACTACATTTACCTTCTTATAAGGTTATCCAGAGGGCAAATCTTGAGCTCTCATTGGCTCCCCACCACATTTGCTAGTTTTCCCGCGCTGCCAACGCACTAACTCTCGTTTGGCACAGGCTGTAAATACAAATTGAGATAAAACTTAATTCAGTTGTAATTTATTATAACTGACCTCTTCGTATGATCACCTCTAATTAGGTTTCTACCTAATTTAGACTTTTTTTAATGAACATTTAACGATTTTCTTAGAATGTTTATTTGACATTTCAAGTTTCGGATACTTATTGACAAAACCAATACCAATTTTTGTCGGATGATCATCCAAATAAATAATGCGTTAAATTAAATCACCTAATTTTTGATATGTTATCTGTCCGCCATTAGGGCATTGCAGTTAAGCTGTATAAGAGGCTAGATTAAGAATGCTTTGTGTAAGTTAACTGTAAATTAAACAGTTCGCCGAGCGGATGATATTTTCAAGGGGGTTGAAAATTGACTGGTAAAATTGTGTTATTACTTTGACCCTGAATATATAGCTTTCTTGGTTAGGAAAAAAACCCTTTTTTTTTATTGATGTTGCGTGTCTGCTAATGTCGGTTATCTCTTTGCAAACGTGTAAATTAAATTAATTCGTTTAGAGCACAGCCGTTGTAAGTAGCAAGTCAAAAAACGGCATTTAAGACATTTGTCATACGCTACATATTTTGCGAGAACAAAAATGTTTTCTTCCCGAAATTTTAAAAAAAAAAAAAAAATAATGTCATAAAAAAAAAAACGGATTGGGCTAGACACTTCGGTTTCGGATTTGTTTAATTGCGTTTGGACAATCAAAATACACATAATTACGTTTGTTTCTCGGGTTTGATTCAAAATACACATAATGGCGTTTGTTTCAAAGTACACATAAGTACATTTGTTCCTCGTGTTTGATTCAAAATTCACATAATAACGTTTGTTTCAAAATACACATAATTACGTTTCTTTCTCATGATTGACTCAAATTACACATAATGACGTTTGTTTCAAAATACACATAATGAAGTTTGTTTCAAAATATACATAATGACGTTTGTTTCTCCTGTTTGTTTCACAATACACATAATGACGTTTGTTTCTCCTATTTGTTTCACAATACACATAATGACGTTTGTTTCTCCTATTTGTTTTACAATACACATAATGACGTTTGTTTCTCCTATTTGTTTCACAATACACATAATGACGTTTGTTTCTCCTATTTGTTTCACAATACACATAATGACGTTTGTCTAGCCCACAAAAACTATGTTTTGATTATAAATCCCTTATATTATTGCATTTTAGTTGTGTGAGGGTAGATATTGGTATTAATTCATTTTAATTTTAAACCATTAATTAGTAAAATTTAATTAATTATTTAGAATGTTTTTGTATTGGTAGAGAGTCTGTGTGCCAAGTTTCAGCTCGATTTGATGACTGGAAGAGGGTTAAGTAGACTTCCAAAGATTTTAGCGACAGGCGCCACAAAAGTGAAGTTAATATAAAGGGTTTTTTTTTAAAAAAAATAACATACCGTTTTATTGAATCTTAACTTTCATTGATTGCTTTCTGACAATAATTTTTGAAATACTTTTTTAAACTTAATTACAATATTTCTATTTAAAACTGTTTAGTCCTAAACCAGGGAGGTGGAACAGGATTGAAATAAGTAACAAAAAACACACAAAGCGGTCCTAAACCAATAATGATTACAATAGTTTCTTATGAAACAATTTTGACAAGTTCATTGTTCATTACCAAACCACTTATTTTTTTATTGTAAATTTTGATGAAATGTTTAATATTAATTAAGTTTAAACAACGAAAACACTGAGTGAGATAATTATCTACAGTGTGTCCCACAATGGAATATTGTAGAAGAATTGGTTTATTTCTGGGATTTCGAGAAAAAAAATCATTCTTCATAAAAACTTTTGCGTGTTCTTAAACCGTAAATCTTGAATTTGTTTTTATAGGGTGCTCAATTTTTGAATTAATTTAGATAATGACCAATTATAAACTTGTAATTTTTAAAATCGGTTCAGGATTGCAAGAAATGAGAAATGCGTAGATATCAAATTTAGTTTACCTTACGGATTATTATATTTGAGTTTATTTTCTATAAAAATCAATTTATTTAAAAAAAAAAAAAAACAGTCTGTTTCCCTTATATAATACAATGATCTAATACAAACAAATAGTTCACACTAAATTTTAATAATAATCAAATACGATGTATCACCAGGATAATAGCGTGAACGGGAACAGGATGAAAGAAAGAATGAAACAGATTATTAATGTCAGCACCCTTCAGCACGTTCAAAATGCTTGTAGAAAATTTACAAATAGGATCGCAATTGGCGCAGAAGTTGGTCGCAATACATTTGAATGATCATTTCTTTAATTTAATTTCTTTTCAGCAATGTTGAGGTTTTTGTGCGATAGTCGCTTTGCCAAATTTCAGCTCGACTACATGGTTAATTACAAATAGGGTTAATTAGTCCTCCAAAATTGTCTGATTATAGCAAGACACACCACACAAACAAACAAAAATTGANGGTAGTGGAAGCGAAACGTCAGGCTTCAACCCTTTCGTTCCACGGATTTCACCGGAAAACCAAGCTACATATTTATAATAAAAAATTAGCTCTCTACAGCGTGAGCCGACTGCCAATTAGATATTTTGTTTCTGAACATCATTCCATCTTATCGATTCAACAAAGTTAACTATAACTTAAGTGATGGAATATTTTACAGTCATTTCTTCTTCTTGATTGGTGGTTATAACCCTGAGTACCTACCCAGGGTCATTGCCGTGACTAAAATTTGCATCCACGAATCTCGGAGATGTGCCTCTAAAATCCAATTCTGAACACCATGGGCCAGGTCGAAACAGATTTGTGACTATTCGCAACGCATTAGGTTTTTTTAATAGGAACAAACCTATAAAACATACTAGGAAACCTAACAGTTAGGGAATCGTCTTGTTGATATGTGACGATTTACATAACTGCTCATGCCATACAAGCTAGTACTCATAGTATTGTCAGAGGATCGTTTTGAAACCGTACAGTTAATGTAAACGGTTAACAAACTATCCTAATGTGGGTTAAAACAGTTTTGAGGAAGGCACGGAACACTGTCAAACTGTGGTTTGGAACTGCTTTTATCCATTACGCATGCCCGTGACGATCCCGCGGACGGTATACTGCCTGGTTGGAACAAACCTAATAATATAATTTTTGGTAATTTTAAAGTTTCTTAACTTTTTCTGGAAAACCCAAAAATGATCAATTTTATACACTGTATTTGAGTAAGTTTCATACGAGTAGAATGAGACACATTTTTTTAATCTTATAAAACCAATGAAGTTAAGTTTTTGATTTCAATAAGGTTTTATACTTCAAAGAATTGCCTAAACAAGCTATCAGAAATAGTCTATAATCTCTGTGTATCATCATAGAAGCTTACACAGACTATGTGGCATAAAACCCACCTATGACTTAGTTCTGCCAACCATTTGTTCCAAAGAATTACCTATACAAGCTATCAGAAATAGTCTATAATCTCTGTGTATCACCATAGAAGCTACACAGACTATGGCATGAAACCCACTTACGACTTAAGTTCTGCCCGACCATTTTTTAAACTGTAAATGGTAGGCTATTGGATCTAGGGAAAGCTTGTAGCTGTAAGCGAAAATACTCTTCCACCTTCACACTAGAAAGCTATTAAATATTTGCTTTTTGGAACAGAATGTTTATCAGCATTACTTAGGAATCAAACATGTTAAATAAAGTAGCATTTATGATCGAGAATAAACGTGGACTAAAATGACGAGGCTAGTGTCAAAACGTCATCTATATGTAGTGGTAGTAAATTCCACCCAGTTTAAAAACCACATTTTCATTTTGAGCTGAGTATATCAATAATGATTTGACGTTTAGTTTTTCACTTTTAGACGCTTGTTAATAAAATACGAAGTTAAAAAGAAAAAAACTTTTTTTTTAATCCTCGTTTTCAATTAAGAGTATAGAGGAAATGATGGTCAGGCCAGGAAGAGGTCAGGTCAGGCAAGACTTACTGTTAATATAAAGGGTTTTTTTTTTTTTTAAAATAACATACCGCTTTATTAAATCTTAACTTTCATTGATTGCTTTCTGACAATAATTTTTGAAATACTTTTTTAAACTTAATTACAATATTTCTATTTAAAACTGTTTAGTCCTAAACCAGGGAGGTGGAACAGGATTGAAATAAGTAACAAAAAACACACAAAGCGGTCCTAAACCAATAATGATTACAATAGTTTCTTATGAAACAATTTTGACAAGTTCATTGTTCATTACCAAACCANTTCATTAAGCCTAATTTTATTAAGTCACTATATTTTTAAAATTGTTGGTAGATGTTATAAACATGAATGCAAAATTTCAAAGTGACCGGACGAAAGGTATAGTCGTGAGAGCATGCGACAGACGAACGGATAGACAGACACGCAGGAAAATATAAGGGTCCTTGGTTTTGCCTACGGCTACGGACCCTAAAAATATATATTCATGAAGACGTGGAGACTTCACTAAGTCTTCCCAACTTCCCCTCCCTTCCTTCCTTTTAAACTTGCGCAGAGATCCGTAACAGGTTATAAACAAGGGCAAATATATTATTACAATACAATACTATCTTGCTAAAAACGACGTTTTCACGGTGTAAAACATGGTTGAAACCAAAAAACTAAAAATGAAACAAAAAATAATAAGAGTATAGAAGAGGAAACAAGAGGAAAGAAGACAGGAAGGTTTCATTTAGGTTGGCTTCAATGCGAGAAAGATAGTTTTGAACCTACTTTTCTCGTGTCTTGTCACGACAGCCTATAGATTATTCTGCAGCGCGTAAAAAAAAAACGCAGGAAAAAATTTAAGCATCACCTGCGTACATGCATTAAAAGTAGCGAGGTAATGGTTGTTTCATATTTTGCAATAACAAAAACAAAAGAGCAAAATTAATGTTACTTAAGAGTAACCATCAATCAATGATGGAAAAAAATAGTAGACGGGTGTATGAGCGCATCTATTAAAAGATCAGAAGTCAATAAGATGCGACTGTAGTTTTTAAACTGGCTTGAACTTACTACCACTTGTACTATTAACAAGCCGTGTCATTTTATTATAGCCTTGTTTATTCTCGTGCAAGAATGACTCTATATTTAACATATTTGATTCCTATGCATGACTGATAGCGATAGCTGATAACTTACTGAATACAGATATCTACTTGCTGAATGTACAGCTTTCTACTGGAGGAGTACGCCTAGTAGGTAGTTTCATCCTTTCTCTGCATCCTATCGCACGCCTTAACATTATCGTCATTTAAAAAAAATGGTAACGGAATGGTGAAAATGGACGAACCTATGTTAGGTGTCCTAAATTATGCAGCACCCCGATGATGATCAGAGATATATCAGATGTTTAAGAGGTGATTTAAGCAGGCTTTGTAATTATTGTTCGACGTAGTGTGGCCAGCGTTTAAGTTTTTAACATGTATATATATCTATGTACATGTTACAGAAGAAATTTCTGTCACGCAAAAAACAACATGAAAAATGTGGTGCTCTTAAATATTGTGCCTGGATGTTAGAATATAATAGGAGGTAGATCGGGTTTCACTTGTATTAATTGTAGTACTATATTTCGCCGATAGAAGTTCAAAAGTTTATATGAAATGATATTACATCTCCTATCGGACCAAATCGAAATTAAAATGGATTAATGTTGATAATTTAAAAGCTTGCACCTTAAGCTCCATCTTATACTTTATCAATGAGACACATTTTTCTCCACTTTATGGAAAAGCATTGAAATTTCGATATGTGGATTCAATTCCCAAAAATATCCATAAGATTCAATATTTTTTCTTCAAATGGAGTAAATGAGATTTTTTTTATTATTATTTTTTTTTTTTTTATAGATGTTTAGTTAATGCCACGCCGTACTCAGCTCCTTCTCAGGACTTCTGGACAGTTATTCTTATTTTAAATATTCACAATGTAGGAGGACGCTTCAGTAATATTTCTAAGGATAAGTACATCTTATTCGAACCATAGTATGTAAAAAGTTGTCGCTTTGTTTTTAAAGAAAGCACATGAGTTATAAAACAATAACTTGATGCTTATATTCCGAGGGTAGACTCGTAATAATCTGCGTCACGAAGGGGTTGAAGTCTGACGTTTCGCTTCCACTACTAGAAGCATGTCTTGTTGATGCTTAAATTAATCATCTCAGTACCACTTCCCTGAAAATGCTTCCGGTAGTGGAAGCGAAACGTCAGGCTTCAACCCTTTCGTTCCACGGATTTCACCGGAAAACCAAGCTACATATTTATAATAAAAAATTAGCTCTCTACAGCATGAGCCGACTGCCAATTAGATATTTTGTTTCTGAACATCATTCCATCTTATCGATTCAACAAAGTTAACTATAACTTAAGTGATGGAATATTTTCCAGTCATTTCTTCTTCTTGATTGGTGGTTATAACCCTGAGTACCTACCCAGGGTCATTGCCGTGACTAAAATTTGCATCCACGAATCTCGGAGATGTGCCTCTAAAATCCAATTCTGAACACCATGGGCTCAGAGATACTCTACATTATTTTTCCCTAGGCCTTCCAAGTGAACTAAAGCAAAGCGGTAAAAAAAAAAAAAAAAAAAAAAAAAAAAAAAAAAAAAAAAAAAAAAAAAAAA
>KZ651492.1:266142-298024 GCA_001010745.2 Gerris buenoi
AAAAAAAAAAAAAAAAAAAAAAAAAAAAAAAAAAAAAAAAAAAAAAAAAAAAAAAAAAATCAAGTGTGAAACGGCTATTTTCTTGTCTGACGTACAAACCAGGCTAGTCATAGTCATAAAGTATGTCTGACACATGTGAATCTATATTTAAAAGCAGAAATTCTTTCTTATTTTAATGAGTACTAGGAGAAAGGTAAAACGCATAAACTACTTGTCGAAGAGGTGTTAAAAAGTATTTATGAGCTGGAAATTGCGAAAAAGTAATAAAATCTGTCAATAAGTACTGCCTATGGTATCAGTGGCAAGTAACTATATTATCGGCAAAAGGCCGCAAGGATTGCACGTTTCGTTTTTAAAAACTAATAAAAAAATAATCCTGTCAACATTTTAAACGTGCAGTTAACACATAAAGAGGTTTAGAAAAACCGTGTTTTTATGTTGGGAAATAAAAATGAAAGATCAAATTGTTATTTTATTTTATACTTAGTCTGTAAAACATTGGCAATAAACTAATCAATCGATATATTTATCATTTATATAATCGAGTAGTGTTCCGACTATATTTTATTGCTAAGCTAAGGCAACCACATTTATTCCAATGTAAATAAATGTTTGTTTTGATTTGTTGGTCTTTAAATAGATATAATATTTGATCTGCATTAGTTAACTTAATTTTACTTTTTTTCATATTATAAAATTAAGCCCGTTGCCACGGCCTTAACTGCATGTTGTATATAAATAAACAGAGCGTCCTAATTAATCCGAAAAAACAATTAAACATAAAACAGTATTATTGATAAGGAAAGATCGGTTTTCTCAAACAAAATCCTATTGTTTATATTGAAAAAGGAGACCGAAAAGTGTTTCTGTTCAAGAAAAAATTAATTAACGCATTTGATATTTTCCTACATGATCGAGTTTGTTTTCCCTCGAGATAAGCCTTCTTTGTTTTAATTTATCTTAATTTCTAACCGTGCATTCGCATCACGAATGATTTCATTTATGCATATTTTAGGCCTTTGATTATTTCTTTTCCAGAATTAAATGCACTAATGCCTGGCCACAGCCTTTTTTCGAATTATGATAAGAAAAAGTGGTTTGTCTTTCCTTATAGTGTCACCTCCAAAACAACAGTAATTATTATCTTCACGAAAAATAGACGCCGTATCAGTAAACAAGTCATATTTAAAACGGTCGTTAGGATTTTTCTTATCTCCTTTGTAAAATACTATCATTAGCATAAGAAACTAAAGAAAGTCCATTGTCCATTATACTCTTTTGATATATACTCGTATAGATATAGTTTTAATTTATTATTCTCACATAATTGGGTCATTTTTGGACGAAAACATTGGTTCAGTTACTCCATGTACCGATGCGATCTGAACGAAATCGATCCCGGATTGTTGTTTGGGTATTCTAGTTCCAAGGTTAACAGCGTCTTAAGTTTTTTTTAGATATATTAATGCCCCCTCTTATAGTAGTTAACTTTTCTTCCATTTATTTAGTTAGATTTTCTTCCAGATCAACGTGCACACCACACCACTATCCAACACTGTCATCACATTGTCAATTCTATTGCTTCTTCCATTGATAATAAAAAGTAATGTTCAGCGAGTCACGAGCTTTCGAGTATGCCATACTGGGTTTCATTGGAAGCTCAAGGGCATCTTACCGTTCACCTATTACCTTATCCTCAAATCCTATCTTACTGACTGATTCTTTTCGTGTAAGTCTTAGGTCTTTATTTTCCTTTATTTGCTCTTGTGTGTTCTGGACTACCTTAGGCCAGTATCCTTGCACCTCTCCTTTACTCTTAATACAATCCTTCCCTTCCCATCTTCGTAGATAAAAACAATATTCTTTCTGTTCGTGAAAACCTCTTGCTTGCTTTTAATAATATCTTAAGTCTATTGTTACTTCTGGAAACTAGGTTGAGGAAATGGAGAATAAAGATAAACGAACAGAAAAGTGTTTAGATTTGCTCATTATCATGGCATATATCCCACATCCTTAATCAAACTCCCATCAAGGTCCGTCCCCCAAGAATATGTGGTCAGCAAAGTTCATCGAATTGGCCATTTCCCTTACATGTTACAGTGATTTTCATGATCCTTCGTAAAAAAATGAAGTTGATAATTGTCTCTTGATAGGTGAACACTTTGATTTGAAAATATTTTGTAACTAACTATCCTATAAATTGACGGTACTTTTTTAGATTGTTACTCCCCTATGTTCTTTCTAGAATATAAATGGATATACCTAATTATTTACACATTCCTTTATCTATACTGAAACAAAAGGGATGTTTAATCAAATGTACTTTGGGACAAAACAATATCACACTTCTGTCTTTATAATGTGAGTTACAGTCTAAAGAAGTGCCGAATTGAAAAACTAACAATTTTGATCTACTGATTTCCTACTCAGGACTCAGGATAATAATGAAAATCACCACGCCCAACAGGAGGGTCCACTTTCTACCGGCCCTCATTTTTAACAGCTTATGGGCGTCCTGTCGCAAAGTTAGCCCTGTGGACGAACTTTGCCTATTCTTAGAGGTCACCAGTAAATTAACTCATACAAAATTCTAGCTTGATATTAATTAAGTCCGCGGGTTGATAATAGAATAAATAATAATCAAAAATAAAAAAAAATTAATATAAACATATTATCATATGAAAAAATATATTAAAATTTCAATGAAAAATTCAAATTTTGCGATACGATAAGCTTAAAAATAAAATCTCATACAATTGTTTTTAAAATTCCTGCTCTTTATTAAAATTCATGCTTTGGCTTTTTTTTAAAAAAAAACAAATTAATTAGATGTATCGCTGATTATTTGTACTTGATTTTATTCCATTCAAACTTTAATTGAATTATATTAAAAAATACCTTAGTGTCGTATAGAGATTATTTTTAAATAAAGGACAAATGACCCCGTATAAGGTTTATTCCGACTATTTGGTCTCGCTTTATCAAGTTCGATGCGGATATTATTTCAGTTATGCATACAATATTTTCGACAATATTAATTTGAAAATATCCAATTTTGAAAGCAAGTCATCAAGTTACAAGTAACAAAAGAGTTTACCCCCTCCCCCTCCCCTCCCCCCTCCCATTACTCCTCAACATTTTAATTACCAATATTTAATTATATCCACATGTAGCATTATTACATCTGAATCGAAGCTTTAAGAGTGTTTTGTGTATCATATAAAGTTTCATTTTATAAAACGTATTATATTAACAAAACAAATACTAAATTGATAACAAAGTGTATTATATTATACAAATAAACAAACGTATATGGTACATACTACCTACCAGCTTAGTTTGTTAAATAAATAATGAAAAATAATATTCATACATTTAAATTGTGTTTCTCAAAATCGATAGTTCGATATTTTTTATACAACCAATATTGTTTACATCATTAAAATCTTTAGTTAAAAAACGTAAAAACATCAAAGAGCTTCTAAAAGCTTAGTCCACACTAGGACTTAATGATGCGCGTCTTTGTTTCACGTTGATTCGCAGCAGCGCCGATTTAGCCCCGAAACAATAACGAGAAACATTGATTCCCGGTGTACTAAGATAAAGTGTAATCTACCGGTACTCAATGTTTCGCATTATTGTTTCGGGCTGAATCGGCGCTCCTGCGATCAGCCCCACAATTAAGACGTGCAACATAGTCCTGGTGTGGACTAAGCTTAAACCAGTTTTAACGTACGTTAATGAATTTTTTTGATGCACGGGTTAATGCAATTTAATCGAACCTTAAATTGGTACCCCTACTGGTACCCCATGTTATTTTTCAAATAAATATGAATGATAACTTTTTTTACTTTTCGTTTTACCGAAATAAAACCAGATTTTATTTACTCACATTGAAAGTCATGTATAATTTAAAATTAAGTATTTGATTGTTAAAGAGAACAACCGATTGTTTTCGTTTCTTCAAGAAGTTATGGAATTGAAGTATGAGTAATTAGTGTGGTCCTATATTCGAGTAAAATTATTTAGTGAAGAGGATACAGGTAATGATTTAGGAGGGTTCGGACTGGACTGACTAGATCTCGCACGCCTGAAGGTACTCGTACCAGTGTAATCTAGGGTTTGTTTACGACGAGCCAAGTCGTCGTGGCAAGCCAACAAAACTAAACGTATAAATAGAGGCTCGGTGAATAGGGAGATTCACGTCTGAAATTCTTTTTAATTGACTGGGTGGCGTGATACCGGTTCCGAAGGCCTGAGCAGTCTCGGGAGTGGGGAAAATACAATGCTTAGAGTCTACCCCCAGCACGCGGCCAGTAGGCCGCCTTGGGACACGGTCCGCTCCCGCCTACTCACTTCAGCTGTGTTTTGCCATTTGCCATACAGTCCCGATCTAGAAACGGCTAGAAGCGTTACCTCGTTCCTCACACCTCCTCAAACACGCTTCGCTAAAACTTTTTTTCGACTTCGCAATGTTATTGAAAGTTAAAGCATTTAGCTCACATTTATAGAAAATTGTCACTGCCTGCAATTTTTAACAACACACATCGTTTCTTTTTCGTTATCGCGTGAAATAAATTTAAATTAGGGTATTAAAGATGATATGGAGTGGAAATGGAGAATGGAGACACTTGCAATAAGTTCGTTGCTATGAAATTACTCAGAAAATGCCAAATGCGTTGTTATGATAACTTATCCTGAGTATGCCTGACCTTTACCTATATTTCTACAGGATTCTTGCTTTTATTAATCTTGTAACTGCTAATGATGAAGATCCACAATGTACTTAATGCGTTGCGATTTGTGTTAAACATATGATAAAATGTATACTTCCTATTATGGTCCGTTGGCTTCCGTGAGTTGATTCATTGATTCCTCATGAATAGCTTGGATTTTCGGTGAAATCCGACGTTTTGCTTTCACTAGTGGAAGCATCTTCAAAGGGGTGGTGGTGGATCGTGGTGAATACACCCCTGAAGATTGAAGATGCTTCCAGTAGTGGAAGCGAAACGTCGAATTTCAACCCCTTCGTGACGCTGATTTCACCGGAAAGCCAAGCTGCATGTTTATTTTTATTTTTGTGATTTATGTATATTTTAGAGCTTGGAGTCATGTTAGTATAACCAACTACCTTAGGCAAGCATTATCTACTACTAAAGTATTATGTATCTATCTCTTTTATTATTTATCTATTCTATATATTTGTTTTAAACGTTCTTTTGATTTATTTAGAGCTTCGAGTATGAAAAAAGAATGTTATTCTGTCTATCCCTCCAGACATATCGGCATCGATATGAAGCTTCTTTCTTTTTCTTATGGATTTCAAATTGATATTGACAATCTTGCAGTCAAGTAACCTTTTAGTTATTATGTACCTATATATATTCCGGTATTAATTTATACATTGTTCATTATAGAAGTATACTTTTAAAGTTAATAACTGTATAGCAAAGAATTATTATATTTTGTCACGTGCGGTACAGTAATCTCCAATATTTTTTACCATTTGAAAGCTTGTTTTGAGCTTTAAAAAATTAAGCACTTTACAGAACATGTTTAACTTTCTTTATTATAGATTTTAAGAAAAAATCCGAAGGATCGATGCGCTTTATATTTTGAGTTTTTAATGGTAAATTAGTTTCTACGACCTTTAATGCAAGCAAACTTTTTTACGAGTTGCTGTATATACGTAGGTATTTAGATAAAAATTAAACAGAGGCTGAACAAGTAGTTATTTAAAGTATAGGGGGAATGAAGCTCGCCTGTAATGAAGGCAGTGTAAGCCAGGTAGGAAGTGATTGATGCAGTAGCTCGGCATCTAATCAAATATCCAGCGGACATGGCTTTTGAAAATCTCTTGACGCAGGATTGCGGGAGGGGTGGCCTGTCACTCACAAGTCCAACTTGTGGTCAAACCCGTATGCTAATGACTATCCGGTAACATTGTACACCTCTATATAGAAATTATGTCTTGAAAATCGTTCATGTTACCCCCTGTACTTGAACAACAAATCTCCGATATAGGCAGGGGGACTATCTATGCTGAAGCTTTTCACGACCGTATGTTTTCTCTCGCTTTCTTGAATAATAATTTGCCTCGTAATTATGGTTTTCCCTCCAATATTATAGTTTAGTATTCAAATTAATTAAAAAAGATATTATGTTCTTTTTAACATACATACATTTTATTAAGGCACGTCCATACTATGCCGAGTAGAGTCCATAGTATGGACGAGCCGATTAGCTTTGCCGACGTGCCAAAAGCCGACCCTAATCGTTCCGAATCCAACCCGAATCTGCTCGGTCCCGATCACATAGAAAACCAAACCGAACTGAATCGGAATTCGCAGTGTAGATGCCTAAGTGAGGTTCGCAGGCCATTTTCTCGTTTTTGATCCAAGTTTTGTGTCGGTGTTCTTGAACTTCATCGAAATGTATCGCCGTCCAGTATTGTAGGACATTTCCAATTCCTATTACAAAAATAAAAACCAAAAACCGGAGACATCTGCGTCTCATTTGGACTGGAGAAGCAAGAAGATAAACGTAAAAAAAAACTAATCCACTTTTTGAGGGAAAAGATTGTCGGTCAATAATATTCAATACTTTTCATTCTGAAATAGTTGCTCAATAGTTCCTGTGATCCAAATTCAACTTATCTACTTCATCAAGTAGTAAGTTTTTCGTAAATTCGCTGGCTCTGTACTTTCTTCTACCATTGAGGATACGTGGGCGAATCCAAAATCTCCGAGGGCAATAAAACAACGTTCCATTGCAGCTACTCAAATCATAAATCCAGCAGCAACTGCTATAACAGCATCTTCGTCATCACTAATAATGAACACTCTTCACTCGGCATAGTGTGGACGCTCTTTTACTTATATAAATGTATAATCTTCTATTATTTATGGGTCATTTAACCGTGAATGATATTATATTAAAAATATACGCTTGTACGTTTAGTTTATTTATATTTTAAGAAACCCGTGAAAATCGATTGTCAGTGAACTGGCGGAACAGCTTTATCGAAGCATGTTATCGTGGTTCTCTTCTTTTATTTTTAAGATTATAATTTTAATTGCTTGATGGGTAAAATATTACTCGAGTAGTTCTAAATGCTCATTAGGTGAAAGAGGGAAATTCGTTAAAACTAATAAAGGGCGCTATTCCGTTATCTGATAGCTATTACCACACCCAACTCTACGCTTCTATCTGCCCTCTACTAGGCTACGGACGAGTACCCTACTACAAATTATATTAAAGCTACTTATCCATATTCTATTATATATATTTTTAACTTCGTTTTCTTATTATTGCTATTATAAAGCAAGCGTGATTAAAGTTAATTTTAATAAAATGGTTATACTATTTTACGAATCGACTTAAACGAGATAAATTTGTGACTATTCCGCATCGTTATTTTTATACTATTTAAACGCAAATCGAACAGGAACAATATATTCATAAAAGTTGATTAATTTTAATTGAGTTAAAACCCCCCTATTCAAAATGGTTAAATTGGATTAAAAAAGAAATTGCTTTCTTTGATCAAGTCGATATTTAATTTGATTCATGCTATTTATGACGGATTTATTTAGTGGCTTTATAAATCTACTTCCAATTTGTCCGGTTGTATAATAAATACATCGAGAAATATATGGCTAGATGAAAAAGGTTTTTTTTTTTAAAAAAAAGAAAAGTATATCATTAATATTATTTTTTATTAGTAGAGGATTTGTCGATTGATTACAAAACAAGGTTTACAGCGAAATCACTTTGAAAAATTCTGGGGGCTAATCCTAGTATATATAAAAGTCACAGAGGTGGAACAAAATCCCCTTAAAAGACTCTGAATTTTTAAAATACTATTTAAAAAGTTTTCAACATGTGAAAAAAATATTTTTAATTATGACCAACTTTAGTTCAATACCAAAAGCATTTCTTATCTGTGCTTGAGCACAAGAATTTTATTAATCCATGTAATATTTACCGTCTGTTTTAAGTAGAACATATTACCCTATAACTGTTATTTATAACAGTATAACTGAGATTTAAAGTAAATTCAATCTACATAGAAAAGTGAACGCGCATTAACTCTTTGAGGTCGCACATCTTTGGCTGATAATGGTATTTAAAAAAAAATAACTTAAACAGCCTGCTGAGGTTCTTTGCATGCCAAAAGGCTTAGGTATAAAATGATAATGGTGTTCAGCCGAATCAAATTTTATAATTTTCTGAACTAGAATGTTTCGATTTTTTATCCACATCAATATTATGGAGTATATAATGACTTATTAACTTGCAGTAACAACCCTTGAACCTTATTGTCTAGGGATTTTCATTAGCTTCCCAGCTTAACTATTAGATTATAGTTTCTATATTGTCTTTTAAATGCATCACTTCGGTTGCATTAGCTCATAGTTAGTCCGGTATCATGAATTACGCGCCGCTTAATTAGTCCCGCTCAAGAATTTCCCTGCGTAATCTATTATTCAATGCCGAGTTTGTATTAAGTCTTCTGATAATCAGTTGAAATAGTTTAACTAGATACTATTTTCACTAAACCTGTCATTTTCCTAATTATAAAAGAGGAAGTTTGAGAAGTTGGCTTTATTTTATTCTGAATTTTCATTTTTAATTTATAGAATTTTAGTTTTTTCATGTATACTTTTTAAGCCCTTGAATATTATAAGGTTTGCCCTCGAAGTAAATGGTACAAAGGTGAAACCAACGACATTCGTTTTTGAAAAGTATCGTAAATAGCATATCAAAAGTAAACCAAAAAAGGTTTGATGAAAATAGACAATTTTTCCAAAATGGCATATTTTAAGTTATCATTAACCAACTTATCTAATGAAGTTCATATGGTGCAAATGTAAAACTAACTTCCAACTTTGTGGTGCAACAGTCCATGGAGTGCCTAAACCTCCCAAAGGCTTTGTACATCTATCCATGTTATGGATGAAACAGGGATATTGTGGCATTCCATCAGCTGTAAAATTTTAAAATTGAATTACGCAGTCACTTCACATGAGCATCTATCTTTTTATATGACGATGCTAGGTGAACACCAATCTGCCATCGAACCTGGAACCTCCTGCAATAAATATAAAACTAGTTGTTGTAAGTAAAAAGGATGTAACAGTTACGGTGAAATAGCACTTGTGGATATATGTATAATATTACACGAAAAACTTTAGATATCCGTGATAAATATGTTTTATGAAGACTGCTTAGTCCATTACATTTGTTCATGTCAGAAGACTTCCAACGACGTTTGGCATGAGCTACTTGTCACAGAAAATATAAAACTAGCTATGGCAATGAATGTGAATGCCGAAAGAGGTAGATTAAGTGATCCAAAGCATGTTTAGAATGCCTTTCTAAATACATAAATGTGATTAAATATAGCTCTTGTCATTTCAACACAATCCTATGTAATTTTAATTTTGTATAAACGGAACTATAAGTTATTAAGACAAATCAAAACAAATAACTTTCTGGCTCTTATTAAAGTATACGAAATAAAATTATCCTTAATTTATTACTAGACTTAAGCTTATGGTGCGTATCTGCCGCGCGGGTCGACTTCCCCGTTCCTGGTTTAGCCTTAATCGTTCACGATTTTATAGTACCTCTTCCTCTTCCATTTGTAACTTATGGTCGTATTGGGTATCATCGGAGAGGTAATTTTAAGAGGAACAATAATTAGGTATATTTTTTCCAGCTCCGAAAGGAATGTCAGAATTTCAATAATTAACAGTGGAAGTGTCTTGTTTGGACTCCAGTTTTTAAAATAAATTGCGTATTTTCACCAAATATTTTTTGGTATACGACCACAGACCACAGTAAAGCAAAGAGGTACAAATAAGGTATCACTATTTCAAGTAAAGAATTATAAGTAGTGCACCACTCACCAACCCATATTCTGATTATGATTAATAGATTCGATTAACTACTTTAAAATGGTTGCTTATATGGTAAATTCATAGAGCTCTATATTTTTATATAAACCTTATTCTCAACAAATTTGTTTCTTTTTGCTGTACATCTTTCACCGTTTATTAACGTTTTCGCTTGCTCTCCTGAAAACTATTATTATTAATAGTAGATATATGATGTGTGCTTAAAAATTTTGGTTTTCTTATTTGGAGTTACCACCTTCTATTAAATTCACTTATTTTCAACATAGACAATTTATAATTACTTCTTGCGTTTAAAGAGTTAAAATATACTTTATAATATAAGGGTTATAATAATTTACAGTATTAAGTATTCAGTTACGTACAAATATAGATAGAGTTCATCTGTTGTCAGTGCATAGGATATTCGACCCTCGGGAACGATTGAACTTATATTATATTAAGGCTAGTAATGTTACAATGAATAGTACTGTAATAAAAAATACATTTGAATAAAATAAAAGAATATTTGTTTAAAAAATGAATTGTTTGGTGCAAATTGTAAATTTATAAAAGAAAAAGTAAATAAATTGTTTTGTAAAAAGCAGCTTTAGTTTTTGTATTGTTGTTTTCTATGTTTATATCAATAAATGAAGCAGGTGGTAAAAAAATGATTCAATTACAATTTCAAATTTGAGCAAAGTGAGATATCGCGAGAACCAGGAAAAAAAATCGTGAACATGATGTAATAACCATAATTTTCAATTAAAAAATTGGCCTGAGACGACTCATATAAACTTTCTCATAATTACTTAGCCCAGTGTTTTCAATTTATATAGTTTTCGAGTTTTCGTAGGTAGGGGAGACCGGGGCACAGAGGTCCACTGAGTTTTTTTTATTGTATAGTGGCGCTACAAACCGGAAATCTGTATGATCTATTAGAGTTGGTTTGTTTCTAGACGTGAGCAATCACTAGCAGAGTTAACTAAGTTTGATCAATTTTTACACACTTTTATCATAAAATGTTTTTTAATGACATGTGGCTTGGGGCACAGAGGACCGTAAAGGTATGCGGTACACCCCATGCTGTTATTTGAATTTGTAAAGAATGGACACATTATTCTTGCGCAGGGGCTGAAGATGGCGATTAAAATATTGTTTGTAGCTACTGCCAAACAAAAATAAAAATGAAGAATTTAATTTGTTTTTCTAAATAAACGGAAGTGCGGTGCCCCCTGGTGGAGAGGCACATAGGACCAATCGACTTTTTACAGAAAAAAATAAAATAAAATACTTATTATTAAAATTAAGAACTGAGTCTGGGAACAGTTAGAGAAATGTTTGTTCTAATAAATACTTCTTATTTACATAATTTTATTTAATAATGCTGAAGTTATCTGAAAAAAAACCTTATTAGGTCCTCTGTGCCCGGTCTCCCATACATTTAATTATTATTGAAAATTTTATTAAACTTTATGATAAAAATAACTTGTCGGCGGGTAATCGAACCCGGCCTCTCTCCGTCCGTTTTCTAACTAGATTTTTCCTGGTAAATCGCCTTATATCATTTTTATCTATATTATCTTTTTAAATGGACTACATTTTTTTAAAGCAAAATCATCGGAACCGTTTTCGAGTTTTTGGGAAGTTGCGCCCTCGAATTTGGAGCTAAAATTCATTTCTCGTTATGACTTTTTTGGACAAGTATATACATTTTCTTGTAGTTTTGGTTTCACGCGTCAGCACAGACGACAAATAGATATTTTTTTAAAACCACTTTTCTGGACTCTCAAAACATGTTAATCCATATCTCAGTATCGAATATTCACGCCGTCACAATACTTTCTCTTTATATCTGAAAGTAAAAAATAATTATTAGAAAAACTTTATTTATACATATTTGCTTTTTTTTTAAAGTTAATTAAAAACTTATTTACGAATGTCAGTTATCAGTAATTTTGAATAATATATACTACATACTACTTGTTCAAGAGTAAATTTAATAGTATAATAAATTATAATTAAGACCGCTCTCTGACTTGTCGTTACTGTATCTGTATACAGTATTTACTGCTTTTCCTATAGTTTACCGATGTCGCATTCATCTCCTCACTTGTCATGCTTTCAGTAAAATCATTCGGGTTTCTTTTAATTTTTTTCCTTTATTAGAGTAAAATTCTACGTGTATTTTATAGTTTTGAAAAATGAGACCACTTATTTTTTTTTAGTTAAAATGTAAATAAAAATAATTAAAAAAAGGATTCATTTTTAAAAGATATCCGAATAAAATCAGATCAAGGGAACTATTAGCACCGTCAACTATAATTCTACCATTTTATCTAATATAATTTTAAGTATAGGAACAATTTAATGGATGAGGTGTAAATAAATTATCCTAACCTAAAGCAAAACAACTACGGTGTAAAGAAATTATCTTAATGCAAAACAACTACATACTTTAACTACAAAAAAAAAAAAAAAAAAAAAAAAANGGCAGGTGCGGGTTTGGGGTAATGGTGGAGTCGAAGAAAGGGGGATGCGCATGACAGGTGTTTCTGAAGGATTGCGACGAAGACGATAATCGGGAGATGGATAATCAAAGATCTACTGTAATATACATAATATGTACCTGATGTAATTCATTCTCATCTATTTTTTAGTTACATTCTCTGTCAGGTCCTTTTTAGAGTATTCTGGTAAATTTATAACCATACAACAATCCAACAATGGACATTTTTCAATTCTGTGACCAAAATCATCTAAATGTCTCTCTCTCCACCGCCATTTTGATCATGACACCTGTCAGACTACGCTCGACAACTTCACGCACTTTTATTGAAAGTTCCATACCGACTCGCTGTATACCAGTCCCTTCCCGTCCCGCTTCCGTGCATACCGCCCAAACATGTTATATAAACCAGATAGAGGGTTGCGGCAAAAAAGTGACCCCATGGAGATGTGTAAAATGTCACCTCCATGGGACAAATTACCTTCCTTTTGGTTATAGGTTACCAAGAAACGTGTGGCAGGTTACCATAACCTGATTCAAAATTAACCAGAGGTACCCTTAAAACTACCAAAGAAGGTAATTTGTCCCAGTCAAAAGGTTGCGGAGCATGCGCAGTAGGTTTTTTTTCTCCAATTTCTCTTACTCTACTAATACCTCCATGGGGTTACTTTTTTGTCCCAAACCCCTTCTTTACATTACATCTAGTTTATATAAGATCTTTGATACCGCCCTAGCCAGGGAGACTCATTAAAATAATGAGTCAGAGTAATAATGGTACAGAGTGTATCAAGTAAAACGATACCGCAATGCCAGGAAGCGGCCTATGAACTGGAAGAAAAGTTATGGAGTGTAAAAAATGATGAAATTAAATTTTAGGGTAGCGAAGATCAGTCTAAAGCAAAGATTTAATTTTTTAAGGTATAAAAAGAAGAATAGTTGTGGTTGCAAAATTCAGTGGAATATACAGGTATGTACAACAGTGAGAGTAGGCAATACAACTTGTCTCTTTGTGTTGTATTGCCTACTAGTTAAGTAATCTTAAAAGCGTCTCCCAGCTCAAAATCATATATCGATGTACGTTATGTTTTCTTTAGACTGTTACTCTCGTTACAAAAACAGAATTGTGATATTCCTTTTTCCCAAAGCGCATTGGACTAAACATCCCTTTGTCTTAATAGTTATTTAGTCAAAGATATTTATATTCTAAAACACGTAGGGGAGTAAAAATCTTATGAATATACCTAAATAGAGAGATGTCATTTATAGATATTGCTAAAATTATCCAATTTAATTTGCAGATGTTGAAGATTAAGATGGATGAATTAGGGTTTTCATGATGGGCTTCACTTAATTTCTGTTTTTTTTTAAAGGGTGAAATAGAGGGTTGTTGAGTTTTCAGCACGTTAATAATTTAATATAAAATGTTAGCTTTTTCTAATTTATTTGGAATTTGTAATATTTTTTTAATCTGATCTATTTAAAATGTGTACATACATACGAACACATTTTTACTACACATCATTTTATGATACTAGATATCATGTAATGATAGTCTACTTGATTTTTAACGGTATTGGAATTCTCTAGACTCTACAGCTTATCCGCAATCGGGGTTAGTTTAGAGCCGGGTTAAGTTGCCGTTGTTATCTTATATCTCAATCAGGGTAGAGTAGGCATTCTGGGAGTATTAGCCGTATGACTAGGGGTGTACGAGACGGGAGGTATGCGGGAAACACGTAGTTAATGTGATATTCTATAGAATTGCTAAGGATTCTCTTGGCCCCAATCAGGAAAAGAGGTATTTGTGGCTTCGCTACGGCCTTTAAGAAGCCTATCTAGGCTGACCTCCCCCTAATAAGTTCTACAGGTGTCTCTTTCCTACATTCCCGACCAAGTTCTCTAAGGAATGTGTCTGTTATCTTGTAAGAGAGGGTGAATCTGATATTACCAAGAACTTAACTACAAACGGGAGAAATCAAAAAAGGGAGATTCATTTCTCTGATCTAAACTACTTGTCCGGATTGTTTTCATATTAAATTAAAAGATTTATTAACTACATCTTTCGAAGTTCCATATAATCTCTTTACCATTTAAGTTTTATTTGTTTATTGTAATATGATTCAGCAACAAGATTCAAGGCAGAGAAACAAACTTTCATTTGGGATTCGACTTAAGTAAAGAGATAAAAGGTTTTTTTAAAGACCATATCATGTATCATTCGCAAATTTAATCACGTTTTAACTTGTGATACTTTAAGTGTATTGCCTTTAATATATAATTATTTTCATACACTTTTTCAAGGTGGGTAATTTATAGGTAAAAAATGTATAATTTTACGAGTATTGTCCGGAAAAAAGCATTTTACATGCGAGTGTGGAGTTAGCACCCGAGCGACAGCGAGGGTAGTAAAATCACACGAGTAAAGCAAAATGCAGTTCTCGCACGAGTTGCGTATCTTACTTTATCTACGATTGTTTAATTTTATTAATAAATACAGAAAAAAACAGTTACTTTAATTATTAAATAAAAAAACATCAAATTAGTTTTGTTAAATGTTAAATGTAAACAAACTCGCTAATCATGAGATAAGGTGAAAAATTCTTGAGAAGAATTATGAAACATGTATGCGCAATGAATACAACTACGAAAAGAATCACTTTCTACCCATCTAAACAGAGATAAAATGTTTATATTTCGAATCAATCGTAGATAAACTTATTTAGTTATTTTTACAGTTGAGATTTTGCTTAAGAAATTAGTATTTTAATAATCTATTATTTTTTTTATTTTTTTATTTTTTTTTTACTTTTAATATAATCCAGATTTTTAAATTATAAAATGTGAAGTTAGACGCATCTTCTCCTATAGCAGTAGTATATTTTTAAGGTAATGTTGATCATCGACAGTAAACTTAAAATAATAAAAATAGTAGTTTATATAATAGGACCATTGCGCCTGAGAGGCTAAATGCAATTTATTTACAGTCTGTGTCCAATGAGTCTTAGTGCGTTGACAGCTTGACGTCACGGGAAAGTCAAAGTAATGGAGTGGGGAGCCAATGATGAGCTCTAAGATTAAAATTAATTCTGACAAAGAGAGAAAATCGAAGAGCCATTGAGAGGTCGAGATTTTTAATACTAGAAGGTCATGACACAATCTCGAGCTGTCATTGGATCTCTACTCCATTTTTATTTCGATGTTCCTACTCTGTCAGAATAATTTCTAATTATGAAACTACATCGTTTTTTGCGGGTCGGAAATTTCTACTGCACTCAAGAGCTACGTCATATCTATGGTAAAAGTTTAAGCTTTCTGGCAACCTAGTATCTGCCAAGGATAACTGGTTACTAGATCCAACGCTATAAGGCATAGAGTCATGGAGGGTAATGTCAAACATAGCAAATACCTCTTTCCTTTAGTACTTACTGTCGGATTAAGGCAGTCTTAAGTATTATTTTAGGTTTGCACTCTTGCTGATCCATCTATGATCCATTATTAACCACTAAAGAACTCCCTAACTACATAAACTTTTATAACAATATTTCGAATATTGAACTAACTAACGACCATTCGTCAGATACAATTTATATTTTAATAAAGGGTAGAGAATTTTCTTATGTAATTAATGATGTTGATGTATGTCCCCCAAAAGTTTTACATAGGAAAAATAGACCATTCTTATGTGTTACTAAGTATGTGATCTAATGTAGCCAAATTATATAGTTAAACTTATTTGTCTTAGCTTCTTAGACGTGATGTAACTTGGGTCAACGTATTATCCATACATTATTTATCCTATATTGAGCCTCTGTATTAAAATATTAAAATTTATTAATAGATCGTATTCATTGAAGACATAAAAAATTACTTTGTAAAAACACAATGGCCGTAACTTGTAGCCTACCTTTAATTTGAGCAATGCTTTTAAATTTAAAGCTACTTAATCACTAGAAGGACTTCCTCGCCCCATTCGAGACAATGTCTTTGAATGGGAGTATACTGGATCCATTTATATATGTAATAATAATAAAAAATAATAGAAATATCAAAGGTCCGGGGATCAAATTGCAGCGCTTCTATTTCTCTATTTGTCTCCCATTTATAATTATAATTTGATTCATATTATATATGCATATATATTATAAATGTATGTATACTTCCTACTTCTAAGAGAGAACCAGTAACAGAACTTTAAGGAAATATATTCTTAACCCCTCCTCATATCTTTCTTCTGACTTTTTGAGTTGGTTTAATGTTATGGACATCGTTTAAATGGAGCGCAAGATTGTAGTTTTTTTTACTGCATGCACTTTTAGTTTCTTGGAAAAAATTGTTGTAATAATCTTATCCTTCTGAACTGAATCTTAATGCCGAAAAATTGCGGCCATTTAGGTATAAAATACAATATATCCTAATAAAAAACAGATTTGCACATCCGTTATAAAACACGTGTATTCGCATGTTAAATTGGTGAAAGAAAAAAACGCTGTCCTTTTTTTGTCACCCCCTGCACTTTGTTTGCCAACTTAAGCATGTGCAATTCATCTGCGGTAGTGTAATCTTTGCCTGATTGTCTCATTGGTGTTATCTTGCCAAGTTTAAGATTCGTTTGAAACTCCCTTCATTTTTTATTTTAAATATACCTCGACGAAGCCTTTTCGTCATATAGATTATAAATAATATAAGAAGTAAAAATAGATGAGGTGTGTGATAAAAATGGGCTGGCAGAAAGCCGATGTTAACTTACATGGACCGAATTTAGAAGAAGAAAAATAATAGATGAAATAAGCTTTATTGCCTTAAATTATATAGACCACATGCTACTCCAATTGGTTGTGTATAGTCGTATTGTGGAAGGAAGTTTGATTGTTGTCGGTTTAATTCTGCATTCACTTAGTTCGTAAGTTAAATGGTTAAGTATTCAAACTTGATATGCTGGTTATATGTTTTTTATCTCCTTGCCAATTTCAGTTACGTGATTCCATAGTGAAAACTCGGTTAATGCCCCGTCCAATCCCATCACCAGGCACGCGCTGCGATTTAAAACTACTTAGGTGAGTGACTAGAAAAACGCTATTTCTTGATAGATAACTAAAAAAACATAGAATCAAGCTGGAATCTATGTGTACAGGGGTTGTCTGGTTGGAGAGAAAAATGCTATTCGTGTATATGTAACTATATTTGTCGGGGGTAATGTCATGTAGGTAAGACTAGGGTTGGCGTGCGAGCCAGCTTTATTGCTAGTTCCATCCTGGCAAAACCATCATAGTCAACAGGGTCAACCTCGCAGCTTTATCGACCTTGCTTTTGTCTCAAATACCTTTCTTATCGAATTATTCCGGCCAAAAAAAGAATGGCGGCTGAAAACCGTCTGGAACGATATCACGGATGGATCGGACTCTAATGGCTAGCTTTAATGATGACGATTGTGGTTACCTTTCGGACTGTAAATTAAGAGAAAAAGACGTAGCTGCTATCGAGTTCAGTTCCCGAAACATTTAAGTTACGATTCTTATTGCAGTTATAAGGAAGAGAACGTTATTTTTATGATTTCTAATTGCATGTGACCCCAGTTATTATATTCTGAAGGGGAGATATCTGTAAATGGCTTAGGTCCTTGTTGAAATGCTTAATTTTATAAAACTTTCAAATTATTTTATCTATCAAGAGCCGCTATAAGCCTGTGGCAACAAGCTTAATTATATATTTAGAAAAAAAGTGAAATTATGTTAATTAATTTACAAATATATTTAGATGTATTATTATGTCTATTTAAAGACCAACAAATCAAAACAAACTTTTTTTTTTTTTTACTGGAATAAATGTTGTTGCCTTAACTTAGAAATAACAAATATTTTCAAAGTGAGACGTAGGAAACCACTCGATTATATAAATGATTAATACAAATGTTTAGCTTAATTAATAAATGTAACACGGTCTCAATTTTTTTTAAGTCTCTTGTACTTTTTTATATTCTGCTTCTACTGCAATTATTAAGTCTTATCATTTTTCTCGGTATAAATATTTCGATTTTCTTTACAAATAACCTGTCGACGAATGTAAATTATTAAATGTGATGAAACGTTTGTTCGGAGATTGTTGAGATTATCGTGGAGAGACTGCAAGCCGAATACCGTGTTGTGACTGCCGAAGTATCTCTTAGAGTGCAACAGGAATTCTCACTCACTTAATCACCCATGAATTTTAATTTTCCAATCACAAAAGCGAGAGGTTTTTCTAGTCCGGAAAAAATCCGGGTCGTTTTGTCCAAGTTATACCTAGTTGTGCGAGGGGTTAGCGGAAGGCGTGGCAGCCACCCCTTGATATACCTAAATGACAATTTATCGGTATATGGATGAAATATGAAATACGGTCGTAGGGAGTCACTCCATCGCGGTTCGCTTCTAAATTCTAATCAATGCCTCCTAGAGACCATTGCTATTGATATACATTAATTACTTTAGCGCTCGGGTGTGAGTTAGGACCGCTCTTGGCATATAGACTACAATGAATATCTTGTCAATTTATTCGATTCTGCGGCAAAGACTCACAACTATTTGTAAAAGTCTTCCCTTCGGTTTTCATTTTAAAGTACGACCCCATATCGGTTTAACTGAACACGGATGCAATGTTATAAACGTTAATAATTCATAAATATAGTATGAACAAAATATGTTTGAAAGATAAAAACAGGTCACAAGAAAAAAATAAATCGCTAAGGGAAAAAATAAGTAAAAATATTTACTGCCATTGTTGTACTTTATGTGTACCTTAATTTTTCCTTTGATAATGATTTATCAACTGACTAGACCTTTTAACTGTCGAATAAGGATGGCTTTGAAAACTTTTTAATTGGGGTCAATTCCAGTAAATTGAAATTAGTTCTACATTGATAAAAGAATTGATATCTTGTTAATATCCTATTGATATATTAATGGAGAAAAGGTACTATCAGTCTGGTTTTAGTCAAGACCAAGTATAATGTACTATGTACCCTCGGTTAAGGTCATTAATGACCATTTATCATAATGTAAAAAAAGTTGAAAATAATGCAACATTGCGTATTTATAACTTAAAAATAACGTTCATATTTTTAGTTCTGTCGATCTAGTGGTTGATATAAGCTTATTTCTTTAATTATTCCAGCTTTGGACCTAGCTAAGAAANACTTTTTTGTCCCAAACCCCTTCTTTACATTACATCTAGTTTGTATAAGATCTTTGATACCGCCCTAGCCAGGGAGACTCATTAAAATAATGAGTCAGAGTAATAATGGTACAGAGTGTATCAAGTAAAACGATACCGCAATGCCAGGAAGCGGCCTATGAACTGGAAGAAAAGTTATGGAGTGTAAAAAATGATGAAATTAAATTTTAGGGTAGCGAAGATCAGTCTAAAGCAAAGATTTAATTTTTTAAGGTATAAAAAGAAGAATAGTTGTGGTTGCAAAATTCAGTGGAATATACAGGTATGTACAACAGTGAGAGTAGGCAATACAACTTGTCTCTTTGTGTTGTATTGCCTACTAGTTAAGTAATCTTAAAAGCGTCTCCCAGCTCAAAATCATATATCGATGTACGTTATGTTTTCTTTAGACTGTTACTCTCCTTACAAAAACAGAATTGTGATATTCCTTTTTCCCAAAGCGCATTGGACTAAACATCCCTTTGTCTTAATAGTTATTTAGTCAAAGATATTTATATTCTAAAACACGTAGGGGAGTAAAAATCTTATGAATATACCTAAATAGAGAGATGTCATTTATAGATATTGCTAAAATTATCCAATTTAATTTGCAGATGTTGAAGATTAAGATGGATGAATTAGGGTTTTCATGATGGGCTTCACTTAATTTCTGTTTTTTTTTAAAGGGTGAAATAGAGGGTTGTTGAGTTTTCAGCACGTTAATAATTTAATATAAAATGTTAGCTTTTTCTAATTTATTTGGAATTTGTAATATTTTTTTAATCTGATCTATTTAAAATGTGTACATACATACGAACACATTTTTACTACACATCATTTTATGATACTAGATATCATGTAATGATAGTCTACTTGATTTTTAACGGTATTGGAATTCTCTAGACTCTACAGCTTATCCGCAATCGGGGTTAGTTTAGAGCCGGGTTAAGTTGCCGTTGTTATCTTATATCTCAATCAGGGTAGAGTAGGCATTCTGGGAGTATTAGCCGTATGACTAGGGGTGTACGAGACGGGAGGTATGCGGGAAACACGTAGTTAATGTGATATTCTATAGAATTGCTAAGGATTCTCTTGGCCCCAATCAGGAAAAGAGGTATTTGTGGCTTCGCTACGGCCTTTAAGAAGCCTATCTAGGCTGACCTCCCCCTAATAAGTTCTACAGGTGTCTCTTTCCTACATTCCCGACCAAGTTCTCTAAGGAATGTGTCTGTTATCTTGTAAGAGAGGGTGAATCTGATATTACCAAGAACTTAACTACAAACGGGAGAAATCAAAAAAGGGAGATTCATTTCTCTGATCTAAACTACTTGTCCGGATTGTTTTCATATTAAATTAAAAGATTTATTAACTACATCTTTCGAAGTTCCATATAATCTCTTTACCATTTAAGTTTTATTTGTTTATTGTAATATGATTCAGCAACAAGATTCAAGGCAGAGAAACAAACTTTCATTTGGGATTCGACTTAAGTAAAGAGATAAAAGGTTTTTTTAAAGACCATATCATGTATCATTCGCAAATTTAATCACGTTTTAACTTGTGATACTTTAAGTGTATTGCCTTTAATATATAATTATTTTCATACACTTTTTCAAGGTGGGTAATTTATAGGTAAAAAATGTATAATTTTACGAGTATTGTCCGGAAAAAAGCATTTTACATGCGAGTGTGGAGTTAGCACCCGAGCGACAGCGAGGGTAGTAAAATCACACGAGTAAAGCAAAATGCAGTTCTCGCACGAGTTGCGTATCTTACTTTATCTACGATTGTTTAATTTTATTAATAAATACAGAAAAAAACAGTTACTTTAATTATTAAATAAAAAAACATCAAATTAGTTTTGTTAAATGTTAAATGTAAACAAACTCGCTAATCATGAGATAAGGTGAAAAATTCTTGAGAAGAATTATGAAACATGTATGCGCAATGAATACAACTACGAAAAGAATCACTTTCTACCCATCTAAACAGAGATAAAATGTTTATATTTCGAATCAATCGTAGATAAACTTATTTAGTTATTTTTACAGTTGAGATTTTGCTTAAGAAATTAGTATTTTAATAATCTATTATTTTTTTTATTTTTTTATTTTTTTTTTACTTTTAATATAATCCAGATTTTTAAATTATAAAATGTGAAGTTAGACGCATCTTCTCCTATAGCAGTAGTATATTTTTAAGGTAATGTTGATCATCGACAGTAAACTTAAAATAATAAAAATAGTAGTTTATATAATAGGACCATTGCGCCTGAGAGGCTAAATGCAATTTATTTACAGTCTGTGTCCAATGAGTCTTAGTGCGTTGACAGCTTGACGTCACGGGAAAGTCAAAGTAATGGAGTGGGGAGCCAATGATGAGCTCTAAGATTAAAATTAATTCTGACAAAGAGAGAAAATCGAAGAGCCATTGAGAGGTCGAGATTTTTAATACTAGAAGGTCATGACACAATCTCGAGCTGTCATTGGATCTCTACTCCATTTTTATTTCGATGTTCGTACTCTGTCAGAATAATTTCTAATTATGAAACTACATCGTTTTTTGCGGGTCGGAAATTTCTACTGCACTCAAGAGCTACGTCATATCTATGGTAAAAGTTTAAGCTTTCTGGCAACCTAGTATCTGCCAAGGATAACTGGTTACTAGATCCAACGCTATAAGGCATAGAGTCATGGAGGGTAATGTCAAACATAGCAAATACCTCTTTCCTTTAGTACTTACTGTCGGATTAAGGCAGTCTTAAGTATTATTTTAGGTTTGCACTCTTGCTGATCCATCTATGATCCATTATTAACCACTAAAGAACTCCCTAACTACATAAACTTTTATAACAATATTTCGAATATTGAACTAACTAACGACCATTCGTCAGATACAATTTATATTTTAATAAAGGGTAGAGAATTTTCTTATGTAATTAATGATGTTGATGTATGTCCCCCAAAAGTTTTACATAGGAAAAATAGACCATTCTTATGTGTTACTAAGTATGTGATCTAATGTAGCCAAATTATATAGTTAAACTTATTTGTCTTAGCTTCTTAGACGTGATGTAACTTGGGTCAACGTATTATCCATACATTATTTATCCTATATTGAGCCTCTGTATTAAAATATTAAAATTTATTAATAGATCGTATTCATTGAAGACATAAAAAATTACTTTGTAAAAACACAATGGCCGTAACTTGTAGCCTACCTTTAATTTGAGCAATGCTTTTAAATTTAAAGCTACTTAATCACTAGAAGGACTTCCTCGCCCCATTCGAGACAATGTCTTTGAATGGGAGTATACTGGATCCATTTATATATGTAATAATAATAAAAAATAATAGAAATATCAAAGGTCCGGGGATCAAATTGCAGCGCTTCTATTTCTCTATTTGTCTCCCATTTATAATTATAATTTGATTCATATTATATATGCATATATATTATAAATGTATGTATACTTCCTACTTCTAAGAGAGAACCAGTAACAGAACTTTAAGGAAATATATTCTTAACCCCTCCTCATATCTTTCTTCTGACTTTTTGAGTTGGTTTAATGTTATGGACATCGTTTAAATGGAGCGCAAGATTGTATATGCATATATATTATAAATGTATGTATACTTCCTACTTCTAAGAGAGAACCAGTAACAGAACTTTAAGGAAATATATTCTTAACCCCTCCTCATATCTTTCTTCTGACTTTTTGAGTTGGTTTAATGTTATGGACATCGTTTAAATGGAGCGCAAGATTGTATATGCATATATATTATAAATGTATGTATACTTCCTACTTCTAAGAGAGAACCAGTAACAGAACTTTAAGGAAATATATTCTTAACCCCTCCTCATATCTTTCTTCTGACTTTTTGAGTTGGTTTAATGTTATGGACATCGTTTAAATGGAGCGCAAGATTGTATATGCATATATATTATAAATGTATGTATACTTCCTACTTCTAAGAGAGAACCAGTAACAGAACTTTAAGGAAATATATTCTTAACCCCTCCTCATATCTTTCTTCTGACTTTTTGAGTTGGTTTAATGTTATGGACATCGTTTAAATGGAGCGCAAGATTGTATATGCATATATATTATAAATGTATGTATACTTCCTACTTCTAAGAGAGAACCAGTAACAGAACTTTAAGGAAATATATTCTTAACCCCTCCTCATATCTTTCTTCTGACTTTTTGAGTTGGTTTAATGTTATGGACATCGTTTAAATGGAGCGCAAGATTGTATATGCATATATATTATAAATGTATGTATACTTCCTACTTCTAAGAGAGAACCAGTAACAGAACTTTAAGGAAATATATTCTTAACCCCTCCTCATATCTTTCTTCTGACTTTTTGAGTTGGTTTAATGTTATGGACATCGTTTAAATGGAGCGCAAGATTGTATATGCATATATATTATAAATGTATGTATACTTCCTACTTCTAAGAGAGAACCAGTAACAGAACTTTAAGGAAATATATTCTTAACCCCTCCTCATATCTTTCTTCTGACTTTTTGAGTTGGTTTAATGTTATGGACATCGTTTAAATGGAGCGCAAGATTGTATATGCATATATATTATAAATGTATGTATACTTCCTACTTCTAAGAGAGAACCAGTAACAGAACTTTAAGGAAATATATTCTTAACCCCTCCTCATATCTTTCTTCTGACTTTTTGAGTTGGTTTAATGTTATGGACATNCATTTATCATAATGTAAAAAAAGTTGAAAATAATGCAACATTGCGTATTTATAACTTAAAAATAACGTTCATATTTTTAGTTCTGTCGATCTAGTCTGTAAATGGCTTAGGTCCTTGTTGAAATGCTTAATTTTATAAAACTTTCAAATTATTTTATCTATCAAGAGCCGCTATAAGCCTCTGGCAACAAGCTTAATTATATATTTAGAAAAAAAGTGAAATTATGTTAATTAATTTACAAATATATTTAGATGTATTATTATGTCTATTTAAAGACCAACAAATCAAAACAAACATTTTTTTTTTTTTTTACTGGAATAAATGTTGTTGCCTTAACTTAGAAATAACAAATATTTTCAAAGTGAGACGTAGGAAACCACTCGATTATATAAATGATTAATACAAATGTTTAGCTTAATTAATAAATGTAACACGGTCTCAATTTTTTTTAAGTCTCTTGTACTTTTTTATATTCTGCTTCTACTGCAATTATTAAGTCTTATCATTTTTCTCGGTATAAATATTTCGATTTTCTTTACAAATAACCTGTCGACGAATGTAAATTATTAAATGTGATGAAACGTTTGTTCGGAGATTGTTGAGATTATCGTGGAGAGACTGCAAGCCGAATACCGTGTTGTGACTGCCGAAGTATCTCTTAGAGTGCAACAGGAATTCTCACTCACTTAATCACCCATGAATTTTAATTTTCCAATCACAAAAGCGAGAGGTTTTTCTAGTCCGGAAAAAATCCGGGTCGTTTTGTCCAAGTTATACCTAGTTGTGCGAGGGGTTAGCGGAAGGCGTGGAAGCCACCCCTTGATATACCTAAATGACAATTTATCGGTATATGGATGAAATATGAAATACGGTCGTAGGGAGTCACTCCATCGCGGTTCGCTTCTAAATTCTAATCAATGCCTCCTAGAGACCATTGCTATTGATATACATTTAATTTGATTCATATTATATCACACGAGTAAAGCAAAATGCAGTTCTCGCACGAGTTGCGTATCTTACTTTATCTACGATTGTTTAATTTTATTAATAAATACAGAAAAAAACAGTTACTTTAATTATTAAATAAAAAAACATCAAATTAGTTTTGTTAAATGTTAAATGTAAACAAACTCGCTAATCATGAGATAAGGTGAAAAATTCTTGAGAAGAATTATGAAACATGTATGCGCAATGAATACAACTACGAAAAGAATCACTTTCTACCCATCTAAACAGAGATAAAATGTTTATATTTCGAATCAATCGTAGATAAACTTATTTAGTTATTTTTACAGTTGAGATTTTGCTTAAGAAATTAGTATTTTAATAATCTATTATTTTTTTTATTTTTTTATTTTTTTTTTACTTTTAATATAATCCAGATTTTTAAATTATAAAATGTGAAGTTAGACGCATCTTCTCCTATAGCAGTAGTATATTTTTAAGGTAATGTTGATCATCGACAGTAAACTTAAAATAATAAAAATAGTAGTTTATATAATAGGACCATTGCGCCTGAGAGGCTAAATGCAATTTATTTACAGTCTGTGTCCAATGAGTCTTAGTGCGTTGACAGCTTGACGTCACGGGAAAGTCAAAGTAATGGAGTGGGGAGCCAATGATGAGCTCTAAGATTAAAATTAATTCTGACAAAGAGAGAAAATCGAAGAGCCATTGAGAGGTCGAGATTTTTAATACTAGAAGGTCATGACACAATCTCGAGCTGTCATTGGATCTCTACTCCATTTTTATTTCGATGTTCCTACTCTGTCAGAATAATTTCTAATTATGAAACTACATCGTTTTTTGCGGGTCGGAAATTTCTACTGCACTCAAGAGCTACGTCATATCTATGGTAAAAGTTTAAGCTTTCTGGCAACCTAGTATCTGCCAAGGATAACTGGTTACTAGATCCAACGCTATAAGGCATAGAGTCATGGAGGGTAATGTCAAACATAGCAAATACCTCTTTCCTTTAGTACTTACTGTCGGATTAAGGCAGTCTTAAGTATTATTTTAGGTTTGCACTCTTGCTGATCCATCTATGATCCATTATTAACCACTAAAGAACTCCCTAACTACATAAACTTTTATAACAATATTTCGAATATTGAACTAACTAACGACCATTCGTCAGATACAATTTATATTTTAATAAAGGGTAGAGAATTTTCTTATGTAATTAATGATGTTGATGTATGTCCCCCAAAAGTTTTACATAGGAAAAATAGACCATTCTTATGTGTTACTAAGTATGTGATCTAATGTAGCCAAATTATATAGTTAAACTTATTTGTCTTAGCTTCTTAGACGTGATGTAACTTGGGTCAACGTATTATCCATACATTATTTATCCTATATTGAGCCTCTGTATTAAAATATTAAAATTTATTAATAGATCGTATTCATTGAAGACATAAAAAATTACTTTGTAAAAACACAATGGCCGTAACTTGTAGCCTACCTTTAATTTGAGCAATGCTTTTAAATTTAAAGCTACTTAATCACTAGAAGGACTTCCTCGCCCCATTCGAGACAATGTCTTTGAATGGGAGTATACTGGATCCATTTATATATGTAATAATAATAAAAAATAATAGAAATATCAAAGGTCCGGGGATCAAATTGCAGCGCNTCAGTCTGGTTTTAGTCAAGACCAAGTATAATGTACTATGTACCCTCGGTTAAGGTCATTAATGACCATTTATCATAATGTAAAAAAAGTTGAAAATAATGCAACATTGCGTATTTATAACTTAAAAATAACGTTCATATTTTTAGTTCTGTCGATCTAGTGGTTGATATAAGCTTATTTCTTTAATTATTCCAGCTTTGGACCTAGCTAAGAAAAGTCAATAATTTAATATAATGTGCTTGAGGAACAAGTTGATTAGTTTTATCTTAAAATAATTTTATTTTTATATAAAAAAAACAAAAAAACAATATATACAAACATATATTTGTTTTATATATATAAAACAAATATATGTATTTTTTTTACTACGTTTTTATTAGCTTGCTTTCTTGTTTGTTTGTCCAGTACAAACCTTGCAATCGACTTTTAACTAACATCCCGAGTAGCTATAGACATTTGAAATTTTTAGAATAGCTCAGAACACTATGACAACACATTATTTTAATACTTTTAGCCATCTTTCAGCAGAATTTAATTCGTTTTCAGCAAATTTTGCTGTATAAAAAGTCAGTTCCGAAAAATTCCACAATTTTTTTTTTTCTGTTTTGACATGACCCATATCTTTTTTGACACATCCCATACCGATCTTCATTTTAACGGGTGTCAAATTTATGATTTATGACAAAAAAATTAGAAACGTAGTATATAAAAAGTTATTTTTATCATGTAATTTTTTCTTTCAAAACATTAGGGGTAAAAGTAATTTTTAAGAGTAAAAAAGAAAAACTTTTGTTGCTGATAAAAGTTGCTAATAAATAAAATAACAAAGATCTTTGTTGATTCCATCACTCTCAACTAAAATTTAACCCTTTTTGAGTTGACAAAAATGCTTTGTGGGTTCAGTTTTGTGTTTTTTTTCTTTATTATTAAAAGTTCCATATTTATTTTCTCCTGCCTTGTTGTCTTCCCCACCCCCCTTTCATAGCTTAGAGAACATGCAAAAAAGTTGAAAATTGTATTTTATTGAGAAAAATTACTTTAATAAATTTATACTACTGATTCAATTAGTCGAAAAATAATATTGAAAATAATGAATAAAAGATGAATTCCTTGGCTACTTTTTTGAGGTAAAGAAATGATTCTGATTAGCATATTTAAATTGACGGCTTTGGGCTGGGGCCACCGCTCCTCCTCAAGGCCTTCTTATCATAATTCATTACAGTATTAGCTCCTTAAAATATTTACAATTTAATTTCTCCGCCAGAGAGGGAGAAAAGAAAAAAGATAAAATATTCTTTATATTTTTATCAGTTTTAGTAGATTTTCCTTTCCTCGTAGTGCTCTACACTCATTTCATAAGCAGAAGTTAACTTGCGTCATCTAAACAAAGATCCCTTCGCAAATTTTTATCTTATCTATTCTATAATTTTCTACGGCTTTCTTTGAAGAATTCCTTTAATTTCACTTCTTCCCCCCCCCCCCCCTTAATATTTTTTTCCTGAATGCTCAAATATTTATTTATTCGTGTTGCATTTCTATTATCATTATTTATCGCTACCTAAATATATCTTATCAAACTAGTTAAAAATAGAACTCTTTTGTTTTATATAAAAAAACATTGTTAACGAGTTGAGATAATAGGTTCACTTTGGTCTAATAATATGCGCCCGTAAGCTAATCTTTGGAATTTCGAAATCCTTCGTGATTCTCAGCTGTAATTTCGCAATTAGATTCTCCTTTTATATACATAAGCAATTATTTAACTGAAATAGCGATGTAATAAATTAAACAAATGTAATAACAATGTGAAATTACATTTATCGATTGTAGTGGTAAGACTTAGACCTTCAATAACTAAGGGAAATAAAGAAATTTTACGTTCGGTAATCCGTAATATATCCTACATAGTATTAAGTAATTATTTTTGGGGGGAGAGGGGAGTCGAAGGGGAACAATCGAGTCCAAAAAAGTGTTTTTTTTTTTTTTTTTTTTTTTTTTTTTTTTTTTTTTTTTAAAAATGCTTATCCGTAGAAGGAGGTCTGAAATCATTATTCTGTACAGACACATAGAGCCTAAACTACTGGGAATACTGGGACGATTTCGGTGTTATTAGGCCTACCCTTGCAGTAAAATCATACCTCGAGGCGCAATCAAGAAAAAAAGCTCTTAAACCTGGGGGAACTACCCTCTAAAAATTCAAAAACGACGATTTTCATTTATTTTATCTCCAGTTGGGAGAAAAAGTTATGATTTTGAATTAATAGAGGGACTAAAGAAGTATTTTCTTCCCTAAACTCAAAATGTAGGGAGGAAAAGTAAAACCAGGGAGAAAAAGAAGGATGGCCAACTTAATTATTTTATAAATATGTAGTAGAGAATGAATGGCTAATGTAGTGAGGGTGTATAAATCAGGTTGGTGACACTGCTTTTTCGACCTTCTTTATCATTGTTTAAACCTGCATCTAAATAACCTTTTATTTGAGTTTAATTGCAATTCTTATTTGTTTTAACCATTGAATCTCTTATATCTGCTGTTAAAAGTACTACAATTTATTATTATTTATTAAGATAATAAATAGGTTGAAAAATGCTTGTATTTTCTCCCTACTGGAGATATAAAAACTGTGCAATGGTTGAAAAATCCCTCGGCTAGGCTTCGGGAATTAGGGGCCCTGGTTCCTTTGGCTTCGCCTCAAGAACTAACTTATTTGCTCAGGAATAATGGCCTACTCCCTAGGTGCATAAATAACTATTGTTTTATTTTGTCGTCGCTTTAAATTCGAATCACCCGTTTTCCTGATGGAAAAAAAGTTAGTTTCAGTAATTACAATTATTACATTATAAAGCACAATATTAAATTCAATAAATGTTTATTTAAGTTTAATAATAAATTGATTTGATTTTAATCAATTAATCGATATAGATAATCGAATTATTAGATTTAATTCGATTAGGAATAATCGATTACAAACATAATTTGGCCATCCCTATATGGAACATTATACCTGCTTAATTGTATGATGTAGGTGCAGACTCTGCAGAAGTTAAAAGATATAAAAGATGGAGATGGTTTGTGGTTGCATTACGTAGTCAGCGTATTTATATGTAAATCAGTCCTTTTGTTTTGCCTCAGTTAGTTTTAGATAGATAAAAAACAGGTTATAGATAGCATGGTTAGGATTAAGTGCGGAAGTTTTAAATAGATTGATATTTCAAATAGAAGACTTTTTCCGATGTGTAAATAAAGGTTAATTATATTTATATTAGCTCTTATTATTATATATCTTTATTATATAATATAAGTATAGTAAAACTTCACTTCTTATACATATAAAATGGGTAGGCAAAAAACAAAAAAGCACTTTTTTGAACACTTATAGCTCAGCTTCTATAATAGATAGAGATATGGGGTTTGCGGGGTCTGAAAACTGCGTTCTTCTACTTTAAAGTTCATATCTATAACTTAAATAAGCAGGTCAAGTGTGTGCTGGTCAGCGGTCAGCACACAGCGAGGGTCCGTAGACCACACAGTATTGTTTAAGTAGTACCCTATTAATGGTGTTTTTTAAAATGCTAAAAAGCCTACTTTAAAATATTTTATGGGTCTGATATTCTCAAAACACATAAACAAACTTTTTATTTTATTGCTACTGAACCGGAATACATATAAACATATAAATACATTGAAAAGACCATAATTATAAAAAAAAGTATTTTGCCAATAAAAAATAAAATAATTTTTTTTTGAAATTTTCAAAAAGTGGTATCTTTACTTTTGGACGAAGAATGTTNGGATGAAATATGAAATACGGTCGTAGGGAGTCACTCCATCGCGGTTCGCTTCTAAATTCTAATCAATGCCTCCTAGAGACCATTGCTATTGATATACATTAATTACTTTAGCGCTCGGGTGTGAGTTAGGACCGCTCTTGGCATATAGACTACAATGAATATCTTGTCAATTTATTCGATTCTGCGGCAAAGACTCACAACTATTTGTAAAAGTCTTCCCTTCGGTTTTCATTTTAAAGTACGACCCCATATCGGTTTAACTGAACACGGATGCAATGTTATAAACGTTAATAATTCATAAATATAGTATGAACAAAATATGTTTGAAAGATAAAAACAGGTCACAAGAAAAAAATAAATCGCTAAGGGAAAAAATAAGTAAAAATATTTACTGCCATTGTTGTACTTTATGTGTACCTTAATTTTTCCTTTGATAATGATTTATCAACTGACTAGACCTTTTAACTGTCGAATAAGGATGGCTTTGAAAACTTTTTAATTGGGGTCAATTCCAGTAAATTGAAATTAGTTCTACATTGATAAAAGAATTGATATCTTGTTAATATCCTATTGATATATTAATGGAGAAAAGGTACTATCAGTCTGGTTTTAGTCAAGACCAAGTATAATGTACTATGTACCCTCGGTTAAGGTCATTAATGACCATTTATCATAATGTAAAAAAAGTTGAAAATAATGCAACATTGCGTATTTATAACTTAAAAATAACGTTCATATTTTTAGTTCTGTCGATCTAGTGGTTGATATAAGCTTATTTCTTTAATTATTCCAGCTTTGGACCTAGCTAAGAAAAGTCAATAATTTAATATAATGTGCTTGAGGAACAAGTTGATTAGTTTTATCTTAAAATAATTTTATTTTTATATAAAAAAAACAAAAAAACAATATATACAAACATATATTTGTTTTATATATATAAAACAAATATATGTATTTTTTTTACTACGTTTTTATTAGCTTGCTTTCTTGTTTGTTTGTCCAGTACAAACCTTGCAATCGACTTTTAACTAACATCCCGAGTAGCTAGACATTTGAAACTTTTAGAATAGCTCAGAACACGATAACAATGAATTATTTTAATACTTTTAGCCATCTTTCAGCAACATTTATTTCGTTTT
>KZ651492.1:323982-341746 GCA_001010745.2 Gerris buenoi
GGTTTATCTAACAGTTACATCACTTAAAAAAATATATATTTATAATAAATAAAATAATTATTTTTATTTGTATTTTTTAATTTATTTACTTGTATTTTTTATTTACACACATGACCTTACAACACAGTCTTTTAGGTTATAGTTATAACAGATAAAAATCTTATTGGGCTAATTATTCAGGTATGCAAATGATGGATTATTCTTTTGTTCGTCCTTTCTTTTATATAACTACTTGCTGGATTCCCGTGCTTCGCTATGGAGTGTGTTATTTTTAATATATATATTTTTTAATTTTAGGGGTTTATAACTACCGTCAAGAAACATTAGTTATTTTACTTAGCAGAAATATCTAGAATCTAGATCATATAGATGTCATAGAGTTCCCTAAATTCAATGTAAAAAAATTGTAAAGTTGAAAAATGTAGTTTAATTAAATTATGTATACTAAATAAGTAATTAACATTAATACTGAAGGCCACTCACTTTATTTGTCGGCGTTTAGACCTAGATTTTAAGTTTGTTTATCTATTTATATTAAATTTAAGTTTAGTCTGTGAATGTGTCGCCACCAGTTCAACTTTATAGGCGCAAAACTGGCTGAACAAAATCGATTAATTTTTTCGCAGAGGTGTGTGCAAACTTGTTGCGCATGTTTCATCAAAAAATATTGAGTAGAACCAAAGTTATTAACAATTTAATACATTTCTATTAGCTTGCTTTCTTGTTTTTTAGCGCGTCCGGTACAAATCTTTCAATCGATTTTTATCTAACTTTCTGACTAAGTAGAAAGCTGAAACTTGCACAGATAATGTATTTCCGATGAAAATACAATAATCACTAATTAGATTTACTAAATTATTACTGTTGGTCGATATATCACTAAATTTCTTATATATTTGGGCGGTCAAATTCAAAATCAATTGTAAACAAACACCTAAGGAAATCTACAAGGAAAATTTAAAAATTCATTTTTTTATCATGTATTATTATAAACAAGTATCATCTAAGAAATTAGGTTGACTAAATTTCAAAACCCGCACTGCCTACAGAGCGCCCAAGACTCGTCTATAGAAATTAGGTTGAAATTAGTTTGACTAAAGATATTAAGTGACAAAACCCACTGCCTATAGAAATTAGGTTGACTAAAAATATTAAGTGACAAAACCCACTGCCTACAGAGCGCCCCAGACTCGCCTATAGAAATTAGGTTGACTAAATATATTAAGTGAAAAACCCCCTGCTTATAGAGTGACTCTCCAAAACCGCGAGTCTGGGCCAACCGTCTGGAAAAATCCGAGAATTTTATTTTTCCCATTTCATGGAAGCACATTGAATCAGGGATATGTTTTTTGGGCATTAACTTCACATATCGATAAGTGGAGAAAATCAGTATTAATTGGTCTAATTGATAGATGAATCATAAGGTTTGAAATTAGGAAACATTATCAATTTTGATTACCATGTGTCCCATAGTCCCATACCATTACCGCTAGGCGCTCTGGTATCATTTTATATAAAATTTAGAAACTTCTATCGGCGAAATACAGTACTAAAATAAATAAAAGTGAAAACCTATCGACCTCCTGTTAAATATTAACTTCCTGCCACGATATTTAGAAGCGTCAAATTCATGTCGTTTATTTTGCGTGGCGCAAATTTCTTATATCCCCTAGAGTTAAGACATATTCATTTAAAAAAAAAAAAAAAAAAAAACCACTAAATATCTATAAACAATTATAATGCGATTTGATCTTTCATTTTTAATAACTATTATACATACTTTATTTAAAACTTTACTGTTAATAGCAATGACTTAATTGGAGGACCTCGTGCTAGTTCTGGGCCAAAAGAAAGCATTTTACCTAAAAAAAACTCTTAATAAATGTTTAGAAGTACTAACTAATATTAAGTTTTTATTAATGTATCGGGTGTTATATTTTGTCCACTTCAAAAGCAGTCCTTGAGTGAAATTGGTTTTCAGGATTTTGAATATCAGGTGTCTCCGAGTTGACAACAAAGGGTGTTTGGAAAGACTAAATTTTTTACCTTCCCAATCTTCCTTAATCCTAATCCTCTTTCTGTTCTTCTCAAGTCAATCTCATTGGGATTAATAAATAATAACATTGAAAACAGCAGTGAACTACTGTTTCTCAAGTTTTGATCCGTATGCTAAAGAGCTTTTAGTTGATTTTCAATGCATGTACTTTTAATCCGTATTAATTTGATGATATGATTTATTCATTCTTTTTAAAAAGGTGAGTTCACTAGGGTCACCTCTGCCTTATTAAATAGAACATTTTTATTTAATAAAACATTAAATAACAACAATTAAATTTTCATGGTGAGAAAAAAAGTTAAGAGTTAAGGTAGCGTTAAATTAGATTTTGTTTGTTTTTTACTGTCTTTTTCCAAATCTTTTGAGGGCTACAAAACCCTCTTTCAGTATTCCAATTGAGCTAAAACTTGGTACATAGAATCTTTAACAATACAAAAACATTCTGTCAAATTAATTAATATTAAATAAATACCGATATAAAAACTTTCTATTAATTATTTTATTAACAAATTAACTTTCACACAACCGAAAATTCAGAAATATAAATGGATTTATAAACTTTGTTTTATGGGCAAGTATATTTTTTTATTACTGGTCTTATATTACTTTGTTTTGTAAGTTTCATCGCACATTTCCGTTACCCCAATTTTGAACCACTTCCCATCATTCAATCTTCCCCAAATTTTGCACATAGAAACAACTAAGGTAAAGAATACTGAAACCAAAAAAAAAGTTAAAAATAAGACCAGTTTATAAAAATGGTTTTTAAACACTGGGAGACAGACAGAGAAAAATAGATTGGAGTCTATTTTTCTCTGTCTGTTTCCCAGTGNAAAAAAAGTTAAAAATAAGACCAGTTTATAAAAATGGTTTTTAAACACTGGGAGACAGACAGAGAAAAATAGATTGGAGTCTATTTTTCTCTGTCTGTTTCCCAGTGTTAATAATAATAATAATTTGATTTAAATTAAAATTTAAACTTTCCGTAGTATGAAAACTACCAAAAACGTAAAAATTGTATTAATTTATTTTAACCTGACTGAGCAGAGTGAAGTTTGATAAAGACCAGTCTCTACAAAGACGTCTCCACGCTTCATAAATATATTGTTATCTATATCACCCTACACCTGATAAATCAGATTTACGCTCGCTTCAATAACGTAGCATAGCCAAGCGATACCTTATTTAAATAACTGATAATTAATAATGGAAGACATTTTTTTAATCCTATTAGGTCCGATGCTAAGTATTCAAGTTTTAAACATCTATATTATGTGCTTTAACGATTTGCTGATGTTGGCTCGAAATCTTTTATCATTGGAACTCAATTAAGTATTTTGTAAGCGATAAGCATGTCTTTAAAAAAGAGCACTTTTGATATTTCCTAAATTAAAATTTTGAAACTAACTTGAAACTTGCTCAGCTAAAGCTAAAGTATGCATTGGATCTAGAGGAGGTTTCATATCTTGTGTCTCAGCTAGAGCCGTTCGTTACCGTCTCTAGTAGGAAAGGTACACTCATTGTACAGTGAGAAAGTGGGTTCAACGATCTTTATTGTAGCGTCAATATACTCTCAAATAATGTAATCTTCACAAGACTCTCCGTTAACTATATCATTCAGCATATACTCCAGTAACTAGACGTCCATACAATCCTTTTTTACTCAGTTTGTCAAAAGAAAGATGAAGTTATTTTATAGAAGTTGTTTTCCTACAACAGTGATTATTATACTAATTGGTTGTCTTTCAAACAAAATGTAATTATGTATGTAAAATGTCGAACAGGTTCAAAGGTATTTCTGTCAAAAATTAAAAGTTTATGGTTAAGTTTTAAGTTGATAACCGAGAACTATAACCACGTAAAACTAAAATGATAAAGACAATACGATTTTTTTCTACTATACATAAGATTTATTCATAATTAACTTTTAATACAATTTCTTTATGGTATAACAATTTGTTTTTGCCGTCTGCTATCTTTAGACCCATTTACACTTGTCAATTTGCCTCGAAGCGTATCAGCGGCATTATGCTTGTGGAATAATAGCTCAGTGATTATAGCAAGTGTGCGAGAAAAAAAGGTTACTCCTAAATTCTGGCTGATTTGAACCTACCATCAGGATTATCACGGACGCACCTTTGTCGATAGTTCGACTGCATTATTTAGTTCACGTCACGTGAGATTAATTCAATGTCCACTCTCATAATCTTTGCATTCTTTCTCGAACAATACATACAATACATTATTTTGACTCTGAACATCCATAAATTGAGGAACACTGGCAGTGAAAACACAATATCCGGATGAAAATGTGTAAACAGGGATGAATTCACTCGGGGCGATTCATCCAGAGGGTTACTTTCGATGTTTATCCAAAGTGAAAAAGTGTAAATCCTACTTTAACTAGCAGGATTTGAAAAATAAAAATGTAACGTACATATTTTAAGTGAACTTAAATTTAGGTTTAATCCGGTTAAATATGATGATTTGAGTTTTAATTCGGTTTATGATTATTGAGTTTTAATCCGGTTAAATATGATGATTTAAGTTTTAATCCGGTTAAATATGATGATTTAAGTTTTAATCCGGTTAAATATGATGATTTGAGTTTTAATCCGGTTTATGATTATTGAGAGTTAATCAGGTTTATGATGATTGAGTTTTAATCCGGTTAAATATGATGATTGAGTTTCAATCCGGTTAAATATGATGATTGAGTTTCAATCCGGTTAAATATGATGATTGAGTTTCAATTCGGTTAAATATGATGATTGAGTTTCAATCCGGTTAAATATGATGATTGAGTTTTTAGTGATTATTTTGATTAGATTCAAAGAAATTTCTATTCAAAGTATACTTTCTAATTTTTTTGAAGCTTTGAACAAAACATGTAGGATGTTCAACGTAAATTAATCCCGTTGCTTTTGAATGTTTATTATTTATGATATGAAGTTGCAGAACTTGGTTCGTATGAACAATTCATATGATCTCATCCGAATGAAATAATGTTTTTACAAGTATTTGCTTGAAACAAACTCTTTACTTCAGTCGTGTAAATTTTATATAAACAAAAAATAAAATTGATCACTTCTTTATGTAGTATTAATTGATAACGATAATTAACATTTATGAGGGTTGTTTCGCTTGTTTAACTATACAGACTTTTTCTAGATAGAGTTTTAGTTATTTACAATTTTTTGAATAACATCTTATATAAAAGTGAATATTTCATGTTTTGTAGGATATCTTTTAACTGAAGTGGTAACGAAGCATGTAAAGTTCATTGTTTTACTTGTAGATTGTGCCATTTCTCATACCTATTAGTTGTATAAGCCTCTTAAGGGGAAATCATTAGACACCAGTGCTGGAAGAAGCCAGCGGCCGGCTGTGGATTGTAGATGCCAGCGGCCGGCTGAGAATGCCATTCATTTATAATGAGTTGTTGCCAAGATCCTACGGCCAACAGGCTGTCACCCGACGGGACTCCCGGAGTTCTTATAAACCCCCTACCCCTTATTTTTTTACGACTTTTGTTCACTTTTACTTAGTTATTCATGGAGACTATGAATTTTTCAAAAACTTTGAGCCGTAACGTCACTTTTCCTGAAAGTCATTATCAATATAATAATTATAAAATAGTCGTAATCTGAGTTCGGGAACACAAGAAAACACTCAGCTCTAACCGAAGTTTATCTTTTGCATCTCCCTTTTAAAATATTTTACTCTTTCATCAATTATTTATCGTGTTTCATTAGTTAACAGGAGCGAGATATGTTATATAGTGTAACTTAAGGCGCGATAACCGGTCGAAAGTCGTAAAACATTAACACGAAAACTAACTTAGGTCAATTGTCAATTCCAAAGAAGAAATCGTTATTTTCCTCCTTTATCATCAATAATTCGCTGTCAACGCACATTACATTTTTTATCTGATATGGAGGAGTTACATTTCGATAACTTTCGTATGTTACAATTGAAGTTATAAAAAAAAATACCGGTGTAATTATTTTCTTAGCAAACACCCAAACTTTCAGATAATCGACTTTCCTCTTCAACTTTAACTGAAGCCCTCACTTCTTTTTTTATCTTTTCTACAAATCACTTGCTATGTTAAATTCACTAAATGAGTTGTGTGATACATGGGTAGATATGAAACTAAATAACTTGCTTTTCGTGCTATCGACGTGCAGGATTGCTGTCAATGTGTATAGAATGTTTGGCCATTATGCCGAAGCACGTATTTTGCTTGGCTACAAAGTCTCTTTACTAGAATTGAATTTAATTTTTAACTCAGATTCTTTAGCATTTACCTTAGAGTATATATTCTGAGAGCTTATTATCAAATTTCCCCTAATTTAATTTACATGATCCTTGTTGCCTAACTAGTGCCTCCTATCTTATCTTATATGAATTTCTGCTAACATCCTTAATGAACTTTGCTCAACTACCCTCGTCAACGTCGCTTGCACATATGCTGTTCCTTATACATTTATACGCTTTAAAATGATTCTTTTATAATGATTGTTAAAATGACAATGATAAATCGCTGCTGAAAACAGCTATTTTTATAATCGCATTGATCGACAACCCGCGATTTCTTTATCTTATTATATTTATTTTCTTCGACACTCTTACCTTATTTAATAGTTTGTTATTTCTTGATTTTTAGAGACATTAGCGAAAGATTGAGATGCATCGACAATTACACTAGAAACTGCATGGACAGCGAGCAAAGATCTCACTTTAACAAGATTTACTCCGAATCAACAATGGTAATTCAAGAGTTCTGTGTTGACGGAGGAGAATACCGCAAAGGTAATTAAAATATTACTTTTCTTCTGCTCTTCTTTCTCGTTTAGAAATATATAACGAATCTATTATTAACTTAGTTTTGCATATAAATAGTAAATGCAAACTATAAAACAAAATAAAGTTTTATTTACGCAAATGCATATTGCTTACTTCAAAAAACATTATCTTTAAATGGTATTATATATGTATATCACTTAAATTATTTTGGTCTGTGACCGTATTCAAGGGTTTCTTAATCATATCACATATCAGCATTAAAGTACAAGCAGTTATTTTTGTCTATCACATTTTTGTCATTTAAGAAACGTTTTAAAATACTTTTGTAGAATTCCTGAAGCATTCCCCTTGCTTGAAGAATAACAGAGATGCTCACGAAGCCTGCTCAGCAAACTACAGCAAGAGTCTTGAAGATATTAAAAACAACGCTATTGCAGGTATCGCCTCACCTCACATCAAAAATGTTTGCTGGTAATCAGATTTATCTGTTTGTTTTTTATTTTTATCTTTTATGTGATTAATTGACGAGCAACTTTTGTGTTTATTTAAGCACGATAGTTTTGTACTTTAACTAACAATATTAACAGTTTACAAGTACCTATCAAGTTTTAATGATTGCCAATTACATTGATATGTCAGTACTCAATGTAAAATGTCTAGTTCTTTTTATGACAGCAAAGGATGAGGACTTACACGATATGTAAAACTACCGATCAGGGATGAGGTCATACACGATATTCGGCTCAAATTTTCGCCTCAAATTGTTTTTTTTTTCTAAATCTTTTGATATATCGAGACGGAAGGAAATTCTTTCGAACTCAGCTATTATTAGTATTTAAGACTAAATAAGTGAAACTGGATCAATGAAATTCCTTGCATTTTTCCTCTTGGAGTTATAAATAATTGACCTTTTATGAAATCAAGTGTAAGCTACTTGCTGTTAGCTTGCTTGTTTTAATAATATGTGCACGCATTACCTCTGTTAATAATGAGTCTAAGGTCTAAGAGTAGGAAATTTAAACGTCATATCACTTCAAGTATTTTTTCCCAGCATAAAGTAACGGGATATTTTAAAAAAAAGTATTTCATTCTTTTCTCTTTATCGATGGCCTCTCTCTATTTGCATATTATATTATCTCCTCACAGAATCTTAAACGAAACTCTTTTACATTAAGTTCACGTCACAGGTACCGTACCTTAAATAAATTTAAATCATATTGTTTTGAAACTGAAAGACTTTTATGCGTGTTATTAGATTAGCATTCCTTCCCTAAACCTTTTATTTTTTATACTTGTGAGACCTGACTCAAAAACTACCGATCTGAGATAAGGACTTACTCGACATGTAAAACATACGATCAGGGATGAGGATTTTCACGATTTGTACAACAACCGATCAGGGACGAGGAATTACTCGTCATGTACAACTACCGGTCAGGGATGAGGACTTACACGATATTTAAAACTAAAGTAGGATCCATGAGATAATCCAAGATCATCTCAATTACATAATAATAATTGCTCATTACAAAATGTCTAAATATTATAATATACATTTTTGGTTGATCAATATTCTACTTTTGTAAGAACACAAGAAGTTGAGGTATTCACGGCTAGAATTAAAAATAACGTCATCTAGTTCCCTTGAATACAAGTAATTATTCCTTTTTGTCCTACTAACCTTCTCATTGTTATCATTATTTTTTTGTTTTGTTGTTACTAACTTTTTGATTTCTATTTAAGCTCACTTCAAGAATATATAAGATGTTCAAAGGACTCCGTAAAAGCTGCGTGTGGAGAAGAAACAGCTAGATTCGCCGGAGGTTTTCTTGACCGTATGGTTTCAGGTTTAGTTGAGGTAAAAAAAAACCCGAATTTTTGTAATATTTATTTATTTTTTGTTTTATATGGGTGTTCGACTTTATTAGTTAATATATTAGTTGATTTGTTTTTCGTTGCATTACTTACAATAGACGATTGTTTTTGGCTTTCATCAAATATCCAAGAAATTGTATGATTACTTTAGTTTTAGTTCTTTCTCTAGAAGAGGTTGTTAAGTTCGTTACGTAACATCGCATTCTAGTCTCCCGCCCTAAGCTGAAGAGCATTGAATTATTATTAGTTCAAAACTTTCTGATACACGGATCCACGGATGTACAAACAGTTTTAACATTTATCTCTCTTCCTAATGAAATAGAAATCTTACTTTATCTTTCGACTTCATATAATTTAAAAAATATTTTTTTGAGCAAGATACAGTACAATTATTTCACCCTATTGTCCGCAAAAGGTACTATTCCAATACAACAAGGAATACTTAGATTTTATTTTACAGCGTAGGATTTTACGGTAGGAATCTATTAAATATAAATCTGCCTACGGAAACTGTTTCTGATCTATGTGTGAATTGCTGAACTATACCCTTGAAAGTTTAAGTTTCATCTGAACTGTGTGTGAATTGCTGAACTGTACCTTTGAAAGTTTATGTTTCATCTGAAGCTGCTCATGAGTAGCTTACATTTATATTTCTTAGATCATCGTATGCAGAAAAGGGAAGTGTTCAAATTACACTTGATCTTTCATAGATCTTTATATGCAGAAAAAGGAAGTTTGCATTAGACATCAATTCCTCTATGAATACGAGTGATGCAACTAAGAAAGTTTACTTAAAATAAGGTGATGATGATATATAAGTTATGTGAGTGTAGTTTGAATTATAATATAATATGCTTGGGTTGACAGGTACATATATTAAAAAATATAAATTACCGATACTAAAATATTTAAATTTTTCCCAGTCCTGCTATGCTAATGCTGTTTGATCGGCGCGTAAAAAAATGTATAATCATTTGTACCTATTAGTATTAATTTATAAATTTAACTTATAACAACTTATTGTTGTTCTGTTACAGAATCACTGTCAGAATTTCAGAATTGTTGATGGAAAATGCTCAGATTCAGAAATTAAAAATGGTGCTACAAGCTATGGTCCACCCATGCTATTCTTTCTCCTTCCATTTCTCATCACGTTTTTTACAACAAAGTTTTAAGGAATTCATTTTAACCTTTTTTTTCTCGATTTTTTTTTTTTCTTTCTTTTAAAAAAGTTTTTCATTTTTTAAAGCGCGGTAGGTTTGTTATGAACGAACCTCATCTTTATGTGATTTGTTTATCGGTGGTCTCTTCGATGACTTTGCGGTATTACTAAGTATTATGACATTTAATGATTCTTTTTGTCTCTCACTTAATCTATAGGTATAAAAAAGGTATAATGTGTAATCGATTTATTTATTGTTATTGATATAGTATTTTTTTGTATAGATTTTAAAAAAGAAAATTTACAATTGTTTGTTTTTATTCATTTCATTTTATTTTTGTATAAAGTTTTTTTGTTTGTTTTTTAACTGTATAATATTTTAGGGTTTATTTCTCATTTTAGTATAAATTTAATTTTATAGGATATGTAAATGTATAAATTACTTAACGCGTCGGTAGTATTTTAGATTCTGCTTGAGTCTGTAAATCAATTCTTTAAGATACATCACATTGTTTTAAACAATATATTTATAATAGGAATTTAAAGTTTATGTCAAATGAGTCTCAGTGCGTTTACAGCGCGGGAAAGTATAAATAATGGAGTGAGGGTTAATGAGAGCTAAAGCCTCGTCCAGACTGCCGAACGGAAAAGAGGAAACGAGCCGAGTATTGGTGTCTGCGCATGCCCAGTATAAAATGCGCCTGCGCATCTCAATCTGGGCATGCACAGAGACCAATGTTTGGCTCGTTTCCTCTTATCGGTTCGGCAGTCTGGACGAGGCTTTAGGATTTTAAAATCCTGTTGTCTCATTGGCTGCCCACTCCATTTCTGTACTTTACCGCCCTGTAAACGCATTTAAGACTTATTTGGCACAAACTGTACGTTTCAATAACATCACGCACTGGCCAGAGGAAATAACCCTCCTCTGTTTATGGACTCGTCTCGTCAGCATGCCTAAAACTTGCTAACTTCACATAAGACGGCCTCGTTAAGACGATTGAAAAAGATAGATTAGGGTTTAACTCCGCTCAAGTTTACTATTAAGTGTCAGGTCCTTTTTTTAATTATTAAAAAGTATGCTTAATTGTAACATGCTTGTTATTTTGGGATCAGTGTATTAAATCTGTATTCTTTTGGTAAAAAATGTAATCTTAGAATAAAGGATATCAATTACTGTGAATTACCACTCATGGTGTCTGTCACTGTGACTCGTCATTTGCGTTATTGTACAGATATATTAAGCTAAGGCTACAGTGTATGCGTATTCGGATAAAAATTGTTCCGATTTTGTCGTCAGAACGTAGTAGTTACATTGTGCGTATTCTAACTACCAGTTTGTTCTGTTGTGTTTGTTGTTGTGTTCTGTTTAACAAAGAAGATGGCAGGTGCTGATGATTTCAATTTTTCTTGAAAGATCTTTATTTAAAGTTATTATTGTTGAACGGTGGCAAAACAGAACACGCTGTTGAATTGTTTGCTTCAAGGGACGATAAAGGAGAGTATACAGAATGCTATTCCTAGATCATTTAAGAAATCCAAGCAAGTTTATCAGGCATTTTAGAAATGCCTCATCAGCAACTTTTAAATTTGTACTCGAGGTTATTGGAGACAGTAAATTTTCGCGTTTATATTATATCCTTTTTCTTAAAACAGTCCTAAAAATAGCAAACAATATTACAATTTTAACACGCATGAAATGTTCATGCGTATAAGAACGATGCGAAAGCAGCTAAAATAACCAATCTCAAAGTACGAGTATTTGATTTTTTAGCCGAATACGCCTCCACTGAAATCTTTGTCTTAATAATTTGGTAAATTACCAACTTCATTTGATTCAGTACAATCTCGATTAATGACAGCAGTGCCATAAAAAAACATCGAATTCGATTTTCAATAAAATTCAAAGTGCTCGGCATCGGATTCTGCTCCCAGTGAAAAAAAAAAGCTACTGTTTACTTTAGTTTATTGATGAATTCGAATTATTTATCTTCATTTGTTTATTTCGTAACTGGTATCAACAAATTATCGTTACCTATTGATTTTGTGATATAGCTCTATGAAATCTTTTCGACTAAATCATAAAACTTTTCCTTATTATGTCTTATATAAGATAAGAAATATATTTAGTATTTTTACTTTTTTTACATTTTATTTCATTTTCCTTTCCTCATGAACTTACGAAACACAGTTATTAGCCCTTGAAAGTTTTATACCCCCATTATGTTTTTAAAAGTGAACATCATGCTTGACAAGTATAAAATGTAATGGTTCATTGATATTGACTGAAATAATTAATTTATTATTCGATTAAATATTGGTAAAGAAACGAGAGGCAGGAATATTTATAATCCTTAATAATAAAATCCTTTATATATAGGGAAAAAAAAAATTAGTGTCAAATTATATATAAAATGAATGAATTAACAGACATTGTACGTGGTGCTACCCAAAAGTTCCCGGACTCAGTGTGTAACTCTTCTAACTACTGTAGTACATCGATTTGCCGCTAGGTTTCGGTACTAGTACTTCTCCCAAACCCCTCCTATCGTTTTCAGATTTTTTGGAGTTTTTTTGTATTGTCAGTGAGGTGATATCTGTGTTACTGTTAGTTGTGTTCTGCGATACCGTAATGAGCGATTTGAAAGAGCAACGCATTTGCAAAGCAAATTTTGTTTTAAGTTCTGGAAAACGGCGACTGAAACTCACCAAATGCTTCGAGAAGCATTTGGTGATGAAGTCATGGATAAAAACCCAAGCCTTTGAATAGTTTAAGTGGCTCAAGAATGGAAAGACGAGTGTGGAAGACGACGAGCGCTCTGGGCGCCCTTCAACTGGAATCAACGACCAAAACATCCAAACTGTGCTTGAAACAATTCTTCGAGACCGTCGACAATCAATTCATGACATCTGTAATAAAGTTGGAATGTCCTATGGCACTGTCCAAAGAATTTTTGCGGATGAACTTGGGATGCACAGAATTGCTGCAAACTTTTTCCCCCGTCTGTTGACACATGTCCAAAAGCAATATCGTGTTCTCATTTCCCAAGAACTGAAAATATGTGCTGAAAATGATGAAAACTTCCTTCCCTCCATCATTGCGGGTGACGGAGTCATGGGTGTACGGGTACGACCCGAAAAAAAAATCCTTCCTCGGAGCGTTGCTCTTTCATATCGCTCTTTACCCTATCGCAGAACACAACTAACAGTAACTCAGATATCTCCAAAAAATCTGAAAACGATAGGAGGGGTTTGGGAGAAGTACTAGTACCGAAACCTAGCGGCAAATCGATGTACTACAGTAGTTAGAAGAGTTACACTCCGAGTCCGGGAACTTTTGGGTAGCAGTAGTACATTATAAAAATATAATAATTTTCTCCATTTCACGGAAAACAATGAATTATGTATAGTTGGTCAATAAATTCACATATCGATAAATGGAGAAAATCATTGTAAATTTCTCTAATTGACATAGTAGATGGATCTTAAGGTGTGAAATTATGAAACATTAATTCATTTTGATTACCATTTGGTCCGCTATAGGAACTCTGTTATCATTTGATATATCTTTTCTATATAAACTTGTATCAGCGAAATATATTACTACCATGAATACAAGTGAAAACGACTCTACCTCCTGTTAAATCCTAACCTCCTGGCACGATATTTAAATGCGTAACATTACCCATGTGGTTTTATTCGTGAAGGAAATTTCTTATGCCCTTCAGAGCTAAAACATATCCATATTAAAATTACAAAATTAGCTACGAAAACATCAATCCATTTAATATCAATTATCAGTGCATGACTCTTTTATTCTGTACATAAGTATACAAACTGCAAGATGTCCGTTCAAAACAAAAGTTCATGTATTTGTGCTTTGCTTGATTATGGCACTAAATGGGTCAATTATTTATGTACATGAGTATACCATCTGCAAGATGTGCGAGCAAAACAAAAGTTCGTGTTTTTTGTGCTTTGCTTGATTATAACACTAAATGGTTCAATCATTTTATATCTGTTGATGAATTTATCTGTACATGAGTAGGTATACAAACTGCAAGATCTGCTTGCAAAAAAGTGCATGTTTTTGTGCTTTTCTTGATTAAAACATAAAATAGACACATATTTTTACATTTAAAATGGAAAAAATATTCGAACCTCATATACCATTACAATTTATTTTTTTGTATATTCTTTTTTTTAAAAAACAGTTATTGGCCAGTTTGAGCATTGATGACAGGATTCGTCGGTGGTTTGGAAATATAAAAAAATGGTTCGTTTGAAGGGGAAAAGGATTGAGAGGGCAGGATATGGCCTTCCCATATCTGTGGAACCTCATCAAATCTACCTACGCTTGACTTGGCTTATCAAGTTCATTCGAGCGGTGACATTACTTCCTTCTGTAAGCTTTTAAACAACTTCTGTCCAGTTTGTGTCTTTTTAGGGCTTCTTGAAGTACCCAACAGTCGTTTTCACTAGTTATTGCTCTTAAGCAAGGATATGAAACATGTAAGTGTCTTCCAAAAATGTTAAAATTATAAAAAAACTATGTTTGTTTGAGTTAATCTACATTTAGAATTATTATAACACAACTTTCATTTATAGAGTAACAAAAATACCAATTATAATCAAAATTTGTTGAGTAAAAATAAGAACTTCTATTCAATTTTTATTGTTCAATAGCGTTAGAACTTAACACTAAAAAAATAATTTATTTAATGCTAAGTCAAATTCAATTTTTCAATAATAAATAAAAGATAAAATGATGAATATATCTGTGCCGTTAAAAAATGTTTAAGCCTCGTGAGTCTTATCGCGTTGACAGCGCAGGGAAGTATATATAATGGAGTGGGAGTTAATGAGAGCTAAAGCCTCGTCCAGACTGCCGAACCAAACAGAGGAAACGAGCTGGGCTTTTAGTCTCTGCGCATGCCCAGTCTCAATGGGCATGCGCAGAAACCAATGCTCGGTTCGTTTCCTCTGTTCAGTTCGGAAGTTTGGACAAGACTTTAGTGTATCATTGGGATCATTAACAGATATATTCTTGGTTCCAAGGACCAAATGGAACATGTTTAAGCTTATTCTATTTATAGTTTGCATCTGAACGTATACAATACCATTAACATACAATCATCTGCAATTTTTCATAGAATATGTTAGTGTTTTTTATCGACAAAAAGGTCCAATGACATCCAAATTATGTCTCTCATATACAATAACGTCTAATACCTTAGAGGCACTGAATAATGATTACATAAAAAAAATAATGTCCTTTCGTGAAATTAATTTCTGTTTCGCAGTATTAGTGTCTTTGAAGGATTTTAAAAAAGAAATAGGTTTATTCTTTCGTCATTGCATAAAATTGACTATATTTCGCCTGTCGGCATATACATGCCGGGATTACGACGTTTTTTTTTAGATAAAAGTGTCGGATCTTCTAACTTAAGTAGATTCGTCGATGTTGAGCAAATCCACCTGCTGCTTTCCATATTGAGTTAACATAGTTTACAATAATTAAATTAAATAAAATAACAAAATAACAATTACATCACAGATTAAAATTTGTCATATTTTAACTTAGTTACCATATAAAAAAAAAAAAAATGTTAATATGTGGTATAATTGTTATTTTGTCATTTTATTTAATTTAATTATTGTTAACTATGTTAACTCAGTATGGAAAACAGTAGGTGGATTTTGCTCAGCATCGAAGAATCTTCTCGAAATTAAATTAGAAGATTTTACACTTATATTATAAAATATAAAAAACGTCATAATCCCGGCACGTCTATATGCCTCGGAGAGAGGCGAAATAATAAATTTTATGCAATGACGAAAGAATGAACCTTGTTTGTACTATATCTACTAATGCAGCGAATCATCTACAAAAAGGACAAATAAATGAAAGACTACATAATTTCTGGTAATATTCTATAGATGTAAATAGGACAAGTTGAAGTCGCTCATTGACTCTAATATCAAATAACCATCTATGATAGTTCCCTTGCTCATGTTTAAAAATCCTTGATTAACCTGACATTACAACAGCAAGAATCAATTTATGTTCCTTTTATAGAAGATTTCCCTATTTATCTTATGTGATCTATAATGAATAAGACTGAATAAGTATAAATTTGTTTATTTCATTAATAATAAAGGTATTTACGCTGTAAGCTATTGCATTAGTGTTTCCAAGGAAGCATGAAAGTTTTATTTATATCTAAGAAAAAGAACAATGAAAAAAAATTAACTAACTTAGGCTCAACAACGTGGAGAGCCTAGGTCTGCCAAAAGGCTTATACAGCTATACATGAATTAGATGCCACGGGGTTAGTGTGTTGTTCCATTAGCAGTATAAAGGCCCCCATACACGATCAAACATTTTGACCGTGTTTGGGGGGGGGGCTTAAGCCTTAGAATTGGCATAAGAAACTAGTTAGTCGCCACTTCACACAATCAGCTACACATATATATGACGATACTGTGTAAACACTTATCGGAAGAGCCTTGTTCGGAATTGGACCCAGATCTGTGGTCTTTACAAGGAGGCCATGTCCTTTGTCCTTTACTTTATTCATAGGAGGACCAACTGCTCTCCGAGACCTCCAGAATTGTAAAGGATGATTCGTAGTATATAAAGGTAAGTATTTTCGTTTTTAGGACTCTACAGGTACAGGTTTAACCTGGTTAAACATCTCTTTTGGAACTGATTGAGCCACATCATATTTATGTTAAAATAAGAGAAGTTCCCCTCAAACTTTGATTTACACTATTATCAATTCATTCTACTTATAGTCCTAATGAGGTCGAGGGAATCGATTTTCGAATTAAGCTCTTAAAGCTCAACAATATTAGCCATATCTATTTAAACTTTTTTTACCATTTTCTATTGGTCTATAATCACCATATTCCAAATGCCAACGAATAATCCAAATGCTATAACTAGTTTAGCGACAATGCGCATAAAGGCCCCCATACACGGCCAAATGTTTGCGCAAACATTTTGACCGGTATGGGACTGTTTGTACAAACATGATATTTAACCAAATTTGCCCGACATTAAGTTTACGCAAAATGTTTGATCGTGTACGGGGGCCTTAACAAAAAAGGTGCTTTTGCCAATAGATTAGAGCTTTTTGTTACCCTCTAAGACCAAAGGTCGTGTCATGTACCCTCAACATTTTATATTAATGATAAATGTATGCAAGTGAGAATGAAGCTGGGTAAAAACACTCTCTTTAAGCTATAATGTAGTTAATCTTATTCTAATTTTAATGTGTTCTTTTCTATAAGCGTATATCTCTTATTAATTTAATTATATAAAAGTTGTTACAAGGATTAATTATAGTTTATCTACGAAATAAAAAAGGACACTGCATATTACCAAGGGTACTTCCATGAAATATTTTCAGCTATTTCAAGCACGTGTTTGGACATTTGAGGTTAGACTTTTGTAATTTTTTTGTTACCAGTAACCAGGTCTAAAAAAAAAAAAAAAAAAAAAAAAATGGCATGCGTAGAACAATAAATTGCGTCGATTACAAAGGACACGATGAGGTCCCGTCTACCTAAGATTGATGACACGAGACAAATTACGAGGGAACAACTTTTTGTGTTCAGAACATTCAAAAGGCTTACTTTTGAAGGTCTGTGTGTTGACGAAGAGAGTCAAAAACTAAACAAGCAATATGTCACATCAATGTGTACAATATACAACACATCGTAGAGTATGTAATATCATGAAACGTCTTCCTTTTGGCGTCAAAGCAGCACCGAAAGAATTCCATAAATTCAAAAAGATTTTTTTTTTTTTTTTTTTTTTTTTTTTTTTTTTTTTTTTTTTTTTTTTTTTTTTTTTTTTT
>KZ651492.1:341874-356438 GCA_001010745.2 Gerris buenoi
ATCAACTTGTAAAAACTGAAGTATCTATCAGACAATGAAAACCCAAATCAAATCAAGTCCCGTCAGATCAGAAATTCTTTCACATGATGATCATATCATATAAGACTAAGTATACCAGAACAACCACCGCATACCCATCATCCACCACAATCTGGGAACGCCTCCTATCTGCTGCTAGTGGTCGACGACTTTGATTGGAGTTGCAAACTTAATACTTAACAGATTAGATGAGATTTTTATTTTCAGGGGCAAAATTTTAGAAACATATTTATTTTAGAACATTTATTGCGATTAGTGTACTGAACTCCTGAATGGTGCAACCGGACTACTTTTATTTTTTTATTTTTTTTTTAGATATGTTACCGCTTGCAAGAATTTTTGTAGTTTAGTTGTGTCTTATAAAACAATAACAGTCTTACAATCTGAGAAATTAAAATCTACAAAATTAATTGAAATTAAAAATATAGTAGGTGATCCTTAAACAAGATTTTAAAGGAAAAATACAGAAATAATATTAATGAATTAGATTATACTCTTGCTGCACCATAAGCATTAACGTTAATGTCATTTGTTTATTAAAAGTATTTATTTATTTTATAATTTCTTAGCTGGTTATTTATAAATTTTCTGAAAATATTAATTAACCAACAGGAAAAAACACATTGGGACACTAATATGTAGTATATGAGGATTTATGAGAGATATATCTATTCAACGCAACATGTTAAATTAAAAATAATATAATTTATTAAATAAGTATTGGTAAATATACAAAATAATTGTGGCGATCCAACTAAAAATAATTAAAGTTCTTTGAAATCTTAGGTGTTGTTAAATTTTAGTTACAATATTATTACATTATAATAAACTCATTCTTTTACACAAATTGTTAAAATCAAATCGAATTACTATTTACAAAGTATTATGAACTTATAGTAAAATTAAAACTTATAACACTACGAGATCAACAAAACAAATGAATTAGTTATTAGGCTTTTATATTTTTAATTCTTAAGTAATACATCAATATTGGATGCTTTTAAAATTTACAAATCTTAATAAATATGTTATAAAAATATGTACACTGTTACGATAAAAATATCTATTCAGAAACGAAATCGAGGTGGATTTTTATAGTATAGTATAAAATTTGAGGCTAAATGGTTAGTGGAAATGCTTAAAATAAAGAAGAGGATAGAAGAATGCATTAAAGAAGAACCTATGTTTGTTACTGTTCCAAAAATTGGTTTTTACCCTTACTCTTGAACATTGGTGTAGCTACGGGAAGGTTCAGATCCCCATAGAAAAAATTAGACCCCCAACGTAGAAAAAAATCGGTGGGATCAAAGTAATTTAAAGTGGTATAAAAATTAGGTATTGCAGGCTTTAAAATAAGGATGCTGCAGCTCCCCCTTTAATATTAGCCACGCTACAATCCTCAGTTGCATTGGAATCAGTGTTAGTCGATAAAAATCGATCTTAACAGACTTGTAAAGAATGATGGTATACCGACCAACATTTCACACATGTGTTAAAGGTTTAGTTGACTTATATCAATCCAGTATTAGGTTGATACAAGACTAACCCAGGTTTGTTCAAAGTACTATCGTACTGTGTTTTATGTCTTGAGGAGTTAAAGTCAACCGGAATTAAAAACAAAAAACAACTTTAAATTGTAAGTATATTGGCATTATAAATATATTTTCAATTTTACTACGGAAAGTTTAAATTTTAATTTAAATCAAATTATAATTATTATTAACAATGGGAGACAGACAGAGAAAAATATACTACAGCGGACTCCGGGACTTGAACCACGGGCCTCTATATTTCCAGTATAGCGCTCTACCAGCACAGTACAGGTATATTTATTTTGTTCTTGGCATGAAGGTGTTTGCAAAAAACGTATTATTATTTTTTCAAATTTTAAGTTAATTGTAATGTTCATGAAAAAATACATACTGCTTAAAATGTATTTAAATAAATATATAAGTATTTATAGCAAAATAATCTTAGCTATAAATAAATATAATAAGAATTTAGAAAAGAATGTAATGTAAGTTTATCAGTTTTAAGTTAAGGTTTTTTTTAAAAAATAGCTTTCTTACATTATATAAATAAATTTTTCAGTGTATTACTTATACATATGCAGATTAGTAAAAAGAGCGCAGTGTTTACTGTTTCGCCTTTATATCCCCCCTTACAAAAGATAATTTATTGACAAGGTAAGTTTAATTACCTTTCATTAAGGTAGCTTAATGAAAGAAGACCTTTAGCATTCCCTACCCTCTTCTTTGATTTTAAGAATAATAAAATAATAAATTATGTTTTCTTGTGAGTTAGAGGTGATGTAGGTGTTCGACTGGGTGCGCTAGAGCCAGAAGGCTTCTTGCTTTTGAAGCTAGTGTAAGGTGAGCCACCACGAGAGAAATGCTGTTGTGCATAGAGTAACACGCCGATATCTCTGTTTCCTGCTTCCATGGCGATATTCAAAGCTGTATTGCCGTCCTGTCAAACATAATTAAGCTTGATTTAGTTTGTCATTGATGTATTCATCAAGAATTAACAAGAGAGATCAATAATGACCAATTAATGCTTAGATCTTAATAGAAAGTGTTTAATGCCCGTTATCAGTTTACTGTTTATCATCGGTTTAAAAATAATAAAAAAATAAAAAACCAGACCTATATCTAGGTATTTATTTTTTTAAAACATACACTGGGGTGTGACAGTAACATTGTACATTATGACTTTTCTTATACGTTTGAGCCATAGTTTTTTTGACAAATGACAGTTACAGTGAAAACAATTTAAGACAAACCAGCTTGATAGGGTTAAACAAGCTGGTCACTAAAGGCCGAACTATGGTTACAACGCCCTTTATAGTTTTAACTTATAGTTAACTTTATAGTTTTTTCGGGGAAGTAATGAAAAATGTGAATATGTTTACACGTTTAACATGACATTTGGTAAGAGGGAAAAATAGAATAATTATTTATCCGCAGGTTACAGATACAATGCCAGTTTATAACAATAATTTGATAATCTATCTTAAAGCCCCCACTCACTAATCCATAAATGGTGCATCCACATTATAAGGCAAGCTGTTCGGTCTCAAACTTCCGGCCTAATCTAAGAAGTAGTAAACTAAAGGGGGAGGGGGTAGATTTGCGCATGCGTATTGTGTAAATTGGAGTCGAGCCGGACGCCTGATATAAAACTACGTTTTGCTGAGATTTGGCTTAAAACTTATGAATAGGTCAGACATGTTAATTCAGCTTACTGCCCTCGGAATGGTCTGTCAGTCTCCCAATAAACTGGCACGGCGGTCGCTAGACAGGATGGCAAAAATATCCGCAACCTTTAGGGCAATGGTTCTTAACCAGGGGGCCGCGGCCCCCCAAGGGGCCTCGAAAGGTAGTTAGGTACTAGGTATAATCTATTTAGAGATGTTAAGGGGGCCGTGGTTACCAAAAGGCTAAGAACCACTGTTTTAGGGTACGGCCACAGTGGACGCTGGTTCCAAATAAGATTCAGACTCATTAAAAAAGCTCAAGAATTAAACAGTGTAGTTAAATCAGGGTGGCTTAAGTTGAAAGCAGGCAACTGGTTGGGCGCGCAGAGTTCGGAGTCAGAGACTTTACCGGAGTATTTAGTTCATTCTTGTTTCAGATTCTGACTGTATTGTAACTATATTNAGATCGCATTCGGGTTGAGTTAATATAAACTTGACTATATCTATATGGCCATGTTCAGCAGCACACATCAAAGCAGTGCTGCCATCATCATCTTGAATGTTGATATCGGCTCCTGAATCCAACAGTAGTTCGACCATATCCATTCGACCGTGAGATACAGCAAGCATCAAAGCTGTCTGACCATGCTGAAATTTAAACAGTTTCCAGTCTAAATTATTATTGACATTTTATCGATCGTATGTTGAATAATGCGAAGAAACATTTAGAAAACCATTTAAGCTAGTGTTATTACAGTTTCATAAAGTTTTTATTATAAAATCAATAGGACTAACTGCAATGATCGATTTCGCTAGGGTTTTGAAAATTTCGCACTATTAAGGGACTGAATTATTTAAATTCTGCCGATAAGGGGTGTAAAAAGTAACTTAATGGAGCAAGTCGTTAATTTTAATTCATTCAACTGTATTTCTAACAAACATGAGTTCTAACAACAACAGAAAAACAAAGTTTAATGTCATGAAAATTAGTCAGGAACTTTGAAAACACGGTTCCTCTTCTTTAGTAAGACCTTTTGCGCTGTTCAAGAGATCCAACAAATGCATCAATTATGGATAAATTTAGAACTTTTTAGAAGCCACGAGCAACGTTTATTTAATAAATAATAGTTTCAAGGCAATCATGTTAGTTTTAAAATGGTCTTAAATAAATAAGTATTCAGTTAACATTTCTTCGGTTGTATAAATACCAGCTAAATGTTGGCTAGATTTATTTATCTAGATCATTCATTCAACCCATTTCTAAAAGTAAGTTTTATTAGCAACCAATTTTTTGATAGCAATAATTTTAAACATATTGTTTTTAATGTAAATATTTCAAACTTAATCTATTTTATCATGTAGACGATTTTGGTGCGATTGCAATTTTTTTAATCTATTTCTAATATTATTTAAACACGTGTTTCTAACTATATAAATAATTCCGGATAATTTATTTCGATATGAAGCGCGTGCCTCAATTTTTTTCGACAGGACTTTAATTTTGTAATTAATTTCGGGCTTTACTGACAAGACTAAATTCAAAAACAAACAACTAATCAAATCATTTAGGGAATTTAAATTCAAAACTATGCTTTTACAACGGAATTAATTAAAAGCAAGGTTAGATGGCTATAAGTGTATAAGTAAGAATAAAAATCACGTTTAATCGGAAACACTTCGACCCTTACTAAGGTCATCTTCAGTCCTTTATTAAAAATGTTCATTTGTAAAGTCGAAAATTTATTATTTAGAAACTAATCTCCATTAGAGAGTGTCAGTACTTTACTCACGAGGTACATACAATATTTTATCTCCAGATGGGAGAAAATACACATTTTTGTCCATTTTAAAGTTTTAATTGATTATTTTAATAAATACCAATAATCATTAGCACTTTTAATAGCATATAATGAAGAGATTCAATATTAAAAACAAATAAGAATTGGAATTAAACTCAAATAGAGGGTTATTTATATGCAAGTTAAAACAATGATAATCAAGGTCAAAAAAGCAGTGCAACCAACCTGATTTCAACAACTTCATTACATTCATTTATACTATCTATCCAGCCATTCATTTTCTACTATTTATAAAATAATTAAGTTGGCAAACCTTCTTTTTCTCCCTAGTTTTATTTTTTTCTTCCTGCTTTTTGAGTTCAGGGAAGAAAAGACTTTCTTTAGTCCCTCTAAACTAATCCAAAATCATAGCTTTTTCTCCCTACTAAAGATAAAATAATATGTTGTCCGAAATGTTGGAAAGCGATAAAATGGGCATTAAAAATATTAATCGAAAAAGTTTTGTAAGATTGCTCCCGATTTAAAGTCATGAGGTTTAAGGCTATAGATTTTTTCCTAAATAGGATAAGTATTTAACCAATTATTACTACATAACCTCTAGCTTCAACTTTTCCTTTTATGTCAATGTAAAATGTCTTTTTGGCCATGTTATCCCAATGTAGACCTTTAGATTATTCAAATACCAAACTTAATAACAAAATAATAATGAAATCAGCAGAGATTCTATTTATTACTTTCGATGTAACTAAGTCGTGTCTATGGAATTAGTAGGTAAACATATATATGCATACGTAATAGTATCAAAACGCCTGGAATCGATCAAAGCTGTGACCGGAGAGCAGAGAAGAAGAAAAAAGTAATGGAAATTTAATTTACTAGCAATTAATAAAGTAAATAGAATAGAGTATAATGATATTAAAACGACACAATATAACCTAAAACCGAACTAATATATTATTTGTCATTAGTATTTATGTATCGATTTATTTATTGTTATGATGTTATTTCTTTTGTCAATTTGTTATCTCTCATGCAGATGCATTCATCGCTTATCATAAACTCATCACTAGAAATTTATCAGTTTGATAACGTATAATGGTAATTACTTTATGATTAACTCACCTGCTTCGCCCTGCAATTGACATCTGCCAGTTGAAATAATCTTCTGACGACTTGTCTATGAGTAATCGATTTGACTTCGGCCAATGAAACTAACATAATACAAGTATAACCAGCCGCATTTCTTTTATTGATATCGCACACTTTAGAATCTAACAGGATCGATACTGCATCGAAATGACCGTGAGAAACAGCGTAATGCATTGCTGTATTACCCTAAAACATAAACAAGAAATTCATAATAACTGAGTTAAAATTATAATTGCTACAACTACAAAATAATATTCAGATAAAAGGAGGTTATAATGGTTTCTATTACACCCCTCCAATAAAATGGGGAATTTTTTTTTAAGGATTTTTTTTTTTTTATAAAACCACAGGTGTTGAAGGGAGCTTTTAGTGATTTTTATCCGCTGGAAGCTTATAAATATCTATATGATTCCGTATTCGGGATTATATGCTTAAATTAAAATTTGATATTAACCAGAGACATGACGTTAATACGACTTAACGCTTAATACTCACGCAATCGGTCACTGTAAGATCGCATTCGGGTTGAGTTAATATAAACTTGACTATATCTATATGGCCATGTTCAGCAGCACACATCAAAGCAGNCCCAATCCTTTCAGGGGTGCTCTTAAAATGCCAGGCTATGAATAATCATTCTCTCTCCAGCCTGTTCTAACCCACCAACCAAAACAAAACATGCCTTATTCCAAATTATTTAGGCCTATAAATTTTCTTGATACCACCCTTTAAAAAAAAATCAGGTATTAGGATGTTTCATTTAGCATGCAAATAACTCTAATTAAAACTTACAGTGTTATCGACCATGTTTACAATAAACCTGAGAAGGTCCGAAGAGAATTCTTCGAAACAATCTAAATAATCTTCTACTTCAAGAGGATCAGCATGTTCCGTACTCGATACCTAAAAATAAAAACCGCATTATTACATTAATCATCATTATACATACTTATCTCTTTAATGTTTTTAATAATGATGATAAACAAGTAAGGGACGCTTCACGTAAGAACTAAGAACGTGAGGTGATAATCGCCGGTTTTTGAAAGATTAAGTTAAAATTATTTTAGTGTAAAATTTTAATAGTTGCATATTCTTTTTTTACACTTCAAGACCTTTAAATAGATATATAACATGTCATGGTGACTTTTTTATTCCCCGCTATATTGGCCGCTATCTTGATAATAATAAGTGTGAAAACTCCAAAAAGTTTACAGCTGTCACAAATGCCGAGATGCACCGAATCTCGGCATTGTCTTGGCATAGTCTGCCAATTGGTATGGCACATAGCTTCCTCGCATTCTATCCACGTACTTTATTGATTTTATGCGTTTACAAGCCATTATTGTTTAATTGGTTTAATTGTTTCCCCCGTTTTTTTTTTTATCTGTCAAAATTGTTTTGTTTTTTTACACGAATTAAAGAATCAATTTAGCAAAAGTTAAAGAGCGCTGACGGTTAAAATTAATCTGGGGCTATCTGATCTGCATGTTTCTTTCGATAAACTATAAAAATTTCATTCAAATCTGATAAGTACTTTTGAAGCTGTAGGTGTAAATAAATGTATGTTAGTGCGCATGTGGAAGAAAAACAAATAGGCGCAGAAGGTTGAAACTTATATGGGACCAACAATGGGCTAATTATGACCTACTACCAAAATTTAATTAAAATTAGACGTGTAGTTTTTAAGATATGGTGGTTCGCAAAAATTGAACGACAGGCAGACAGACCGACCGACAGAACGGAACCACAAATGATTCCTGATGTCTGGAACAGATTTCTGTTTTGGAATTTTTGAAATCGGAGACCTAAAAATTGTTCGTCCTTCAGAACGATCACATAGCTTCCGTTACCTTCGGTAAGCTCGGAAGCAAATATATACATATGATAAAATACGAGGTATCGTTTAATGGTCATACAACTCTATCAAAAGGTGCAATCATGAGTTTGAACAGCGTTCTTTAATGTAATAATATGCTTACAGATGTTAAAATGCTGTCTTTTACGCCGTTAAACACCTGTGCGTGGTTAAACCCGTAGTACTTTTGTATACTTTCCTGAAGTAAAACATACTTAATTTCTAGAAGAATGATTACACCTATAATTGCATTAATGGTCTGTTCTAGCAGTAATAGTCAAATGAGATTTAAAGAAAAGAAAACATATAGCGATGAAAATATATACCTTGAACCACTCTTGCTGCACGATGGTTAATGCATTTCGTAAGTGAAAAGATGGATTCCCGTCGTTAATATTGACCAAACCGTCATTTAAAACCTTAAGAGCGCCTTTTATTTCTTGACTGAGGTCCTTCCTCCTGAAAACGACTACTTAATAATTACTTGTGCCATATAAAATTGCCTTCAGATACGTTTAAGGCATTGGCGAATAATACAAAATATAGAGCCACTATACTAAGTAGATGGTTGTCAGCTCTGTACCTGGTACCATTACGCCAATTCAAAAATTAATAATCATAAGTTTCAGCCATATTTAATTCGATTCTATATGATAAAACAATCATTTATACATACACTCTATGAACATCAGGTAACCTTATCGGTTGAAAGGCCGGCTCAGAAGGCAATTGACGGGTCCTGTTGTCAATTTTTAATGAAGAGAATTCTCCTTCTTCAGATCCACTCTCGAAATCAAAACTCTCACTTCCATAACTGAAAATAACGAAATAAGATGAATTACTTCAACAGAATTGATTTAAACTGGCATTGGGTTAATGGGGGATAATCTTTAATATCAGTCCTTTCATTTTTTTAAATTATTTTAAGGGTGCTATCACTAAAAACAGAGGCGTAAATTGTTTTTCCTACCAGGAAGAGCTTTAAAATCCAATTAAATGTGATTTAAAAAGTCTTAGGTTTTCAGTCAGACAAAACTCAATACAACTCAAACGAGGATTTATATGGAATTATTATTACTTTGGTTCTTTGAATAAATTAAAACGCACCATTAAGCCTACAAAAAACATTTAAAAAGAACGACTTTCTTCTTTAAGACTTATATAGCTATTTATTCTATAAAACATTTGTCAGTTTTCCAAAACTATTTATTTTTAACTCTGATTACCTCTTCCTTGACGGTGAGGGTGATACTAGATAAGTATCTTGCCTGGTAAAACTTCTCGATCGTTGGGGAGATGTAACCGGCCTAGGAATTTTAGAAAAACTTCCTCTGCGTCTCGACAACGTCGGTGGTCTGTGTATCGGATCTACTGCGGTGTCGACTAACTTGTTTTTAGTGGTGTTCACTGCCACGTCTTTTTTTGTGTGTAGTTCCCTGGTGTCGGTAGATTTACTACTGCAAACGGACTTATCTGGACCGACGGCTACGCTCCTCGAAGTCTTTTTAGTCAATTCAATATGATCGAAAGTATTGCTTCTTGTTCCTAACGAAATGAGTTTCTGTCCTTTTTCGAAATGTGTCACGGTGCCGACAGAGGTTTTCTTGACAGAACACTGCCTGCAAGGATTAGCTACCGTATCGTCGGATACCGCGACGTCTCTCTTGAGAATACGTTCGGTTAGAGTTTGATTGCCCGAGTTTCTATAGTCGGGCTTAAAAGACGTGCCACAACTTGACGTCTCCTGACGTACTTGAACGCCGTAATCGCGGCGGATCGCCGTTTTCGTGTCTACTTGTACTCCGCTGTTGACGAGGAACGGCTTTTTAGGGTGGAGAAGGTGGTGAAAGGTTTTCTCGTATAGTTTTATAGCTTTATCGATGTTTCTCTCCAGATCTTCGGACGAGTAAACCGTGTCCATTTTTAAATTCGTTTGACTGGATCTATGACTCAAGGAAACTTCGTAATATTTGTCGGTTTGTGTGGAACAGGAAGCGAGATGTTTATTTTGCTCGACGACGGCGGGCGGGATCGTAGGAGCCGGTTCATAATGATCTGTCATAACACCACATGTCGCTGTTAAAGGTAGCTTGTGTGAAACGCCGACATCACGGGTTATAATGGTGGTTCCTATAGCAATATTCCTTTTTTTGGGTGAAGCATCTTCTGAAATTATAAAATATTTATATTTCATTAAAATCATTGAACGAATATTTTAATAGCAGCGAATGAGAATGAGTTTTTCAAAACCAAAATATTTTTAAACCACCAAAAGCAAATAATTTAAAGACGCATATCTAAAATGTTTCATTTCTGAAGTAAAATTGTGTCTTAATTTGTCTATAATACGGGTTTAAAGAACATAAAATTTAGAGACATATTTATAGATTATAAGGACATTAATTATTAAATCTTAGGTCTTTTATCATTTTTAACGCCTTTTAACATCAAGAATATGCAAAAACAAAACTTTAACTTAATGTTACTTCATCGTTATCAATTATTCCGCACCATTTTAATATCTTTATTAAAAAGGAGTAAATTTGTAGACTTTTATAACCTGTTTTCGCTGCAGTCTTAATAGCACCTTCTGTTTTATTAGTCTCCGCTAAGTTTAATTTATCCGAAAGGTACGCGTTTTCATTTTTCAGTCTTGTTATTTCTCCCTAAAATAAAAAATAAAAACTTATAGTATGTAAAAAAAAAATAATGTTATCAATATTAAAAAATAAAAAAAATATTTAAAAAAAAAAAAATGACCAATCACAATAACTATACGCTTGTTAATGAATANTTAGGTTTATTTATAGTTTTATAATTTTTTTTTTTTTTTTTTTTTTTTTTTTGTTTTTATTAGGTTTATTTATAGTTTTATAATTTTTTTTTTTTTTTTTTTTTTTTTTTTTCGTTGGAAAGAAATAAATATATTGCATGTTTAGTTGCAATGTAAGAGCAATAGAGCAAATCTTAAAAGCTGTCCGTGGTCTATATTGTCTGTCGTAAAGTGAAAGATCCGAGTTCGTGACCCGGCGAGGATAAATCAATTTTTTCTTGCACTAGTATTTCCGATAAGATTGGGATTAAACATGATTTAATAAATTGATTATTTATTTTCATATTACTTTCATAATTTGTTTAAAAAAAAGGTAATTTGTCTAATTTATCCTTAAAAAAAATGCAGACATTATATCAAACCTGACCTCCTATCAAACAGGTGGTTGTCGATTTCTTTTTCTTGCTTTAAGTGATACATACTTAAAGAATCTAGCAGTATGTATGCATCTAACATTACAAACTAAATTAATTATTATTATTTATCAAGAATTTGGCAAGATAAAGTTAAATTTATCTTTCTTCATTTTAGTATATTTCTTGATACAACAAAATCAGACAGGATCTGTATTACTATTATGTATAATGACAATGACGGTTTATAGGTAGCATATGACCAGGTGAAATCTTATATTACAAAATAATTATCTTTTAACAGTATCTTTAATGCCACCATTCCAATAATTATTACTTGTCTTCCTCCCTTATAACTACAAAAGACGAAACAACCATTGTTATGATACAATCTAATTCTGATTAGCAATTCTTGAACTAATCTCCAAGTTAAAGTTTGTGGACATGTGGCTTGTGGTATATGGTGCTAATGTATTACTAAATTAGTTTAAACAGCACCTTGGCCCAGTTTGGAAGCTCTCCGGAGAGTGAGTTCGAAGTCTTCGACTGCTTGCTCAAGGCCATCCCAAGTCTCAGAGTTCGGCTCCTTTTCCTTGCTTCTGACCTGCTAACACGTCCAAAGCACACAAAACTTCAGTCTATACTAGGCGTTACCGTTAAACTCGGCTCTAGTGTACCGTTTAGCGTGCTTACCGTCCTTCTTTGCTTTCACTAATTTCTACCCATTTGCGGACTTCAATCATTACAATTCATGTTAGTATACGTTTATAAACTTCGTCGTATGTATTGATGAGACTTGCATAAACATTATTATTTTTATGATTATATCAAACTCTATTTAATATTTTACTTTATAGGCTACCTAATAACTTTTATTTCGTTAGTTTATTTTTATAGTATTCATTAAATTTTCTATAATTAACAAAAATTTCATTGGATTTCAAACTTAACTTAAAAACTGGATTTCAAGCTTACTAACTTTTCAAAAGAATATTTAAAAAAAAGTTCTTCTTATATGGCTCATCTAAATTTTTATGAAACTATCGACCAGTTCACGTCTAATGCAAATCACGTCAAATATCTACTAATATGCTGCAATAATTGCTGGAGACGCGTGCAGAAAAGCACCTTCATCGGTTTGTGTCAACGTCACATCTAGGAAAACTTAGCTATAATATTTCGATATCCTATGGTCTTACCTCCAACGTTTCCTTACTCTTGGGTTCGCTGCCGCTCGCATTTCGACCGTCTACCGCATCCAGTGATACGTATCGATCTTCCAATCTATCGGTAGCACCGTAGTCGTCTTTGCGGGTTTTTTCTTGCCAAGCATTTGAACGCTCCGGAGAGTAGTTGATGTCTGCATCTTTCCTTAACCAGTCCGGACGGTCCGTGATACTCCTGTAAAGAGTTGTGTCTTTGCCAGGCCGTGGTGTTGTTCGAGTGGCTGTTCGCTTCCTCCAAGGAACACCCGTCTGCAAACTTCTGAACCAGTCACCTTTCATTTCCTGGTCGCTTTCAAAGCTTGACACTGTTCCTGTAACCCCCGATAAAACTAATAAATTAATATATAACTATAAATTAATAAATTTANCTCCGCTAAGTTTAATTTATCCGAAAGGTACGCGTTTTCATTTTTCAGTCTTGTTATTTCTCCCTAAAATAAAAAATAAAAACTTATAGTATGTAAAAAAAAAATAATGTTATCAATATTAAAAAATAAAAAAAATATTTAAAAAAAAAAAAAATGACCAATCACAATAACTATACGCTTGTTAATGAATAAAAGTTTATTGAACTTTGATTATAAAAACATAAAAATATAATTATAAATAAACTAACTTGCAAGATTGGTACTTGTTTGACTTGTTCCTCAAGCCTTTTTATTTCGGGCAAACTTGACGCCACTTGCTGCCTAATTGTCTAAAACAAGATCACATAATTCAGTAAATAAAAAGTGAATATAATGTATAATGTCCTATTATAAAAAAAGTAATAATATATATAATGGGTACGTAATGTTTAAATATGTAGGTAATGTGGTATGTAGGCATTTGTTACTTTAAGGTAAGTTTTGCTAGATGCGACAGCGATAAGTCAAAAGCGATAGTCGACAAAAGCGATAGTCATCAAAAGCGATAGTTGTCAAACGATAGTCGTCAAGCGACAGTCATCAAAAGCGATAGTTGTCAAGTCACTATTACTAAGCACTCCTCTTCCGAGTTTGCGAGTTACCGATCCTGGAGTAGTCATAATAGCAGTCGCTGATCCTTCGTGAGTTTCACACGCATATAGTAAACATGTTTATTCAGTTTTTAATTTTAATCAAGTTTTTAAATTTTAATATTTAGTATTTTCCGCTGAAGATGTAACCGAAACATTATATATACAAAAAATATTTAGATAATGTTGTAACATTAATAAATAAACCAACATATGTATTAATAATTTGTCTTATTTTATTATATTTATTTACTGATCCAATTGTTTTATTATTATTTTTACTAACTGCAATGATCGATTTCGCTAGGGTTTTGAAAATTTCGCACTATTAAGGGACTGAATTATTTAAATTCTGCCGATAAGGGGTGTAAAAAGTAACTTAATGGAGCAAGTCGTTAATTTTAATTCATTCAACTGTATTTCTAACAAACATGAGTTCTAACAACAACAGAAAAACAAAGTTTAATGTCATGAAAATTAGTCAGGAACTTTGAAAACACGGTTCCTCTTCTTTAGTAAGACCTTTTGCGCTGTTCAAGAGATCCAACAAATGCATCAATTATGGATAAATTTAGAACTTTTTAGAAGCCACGAGCAACGTTTATTTAATAAATAATAGTTTCAAGGCAATCATGTTAGTTTTAAAATGGTCTTAAATAAATAAGTATTCAGTTAACATTTCTTCGGTTGTATAAATACCAGCTAAATGTTGGCTAGATTTATTTATCTAGATCATTCATTCAACCCATTTCTAAAAGTAAGTTTTATTAGCAACCAATTTTTTGATAGCAATAATTTTAAACATATTGTTTTTAATGTAAATATTTCAAACTTAATCTATTTTATCATGTAGACGATTTTGGTGCGATTGCAATTTTTTTAATCTATTTCTAATATTATTTAAACACGTGTTTCTAACTATATAAATAATTCCGGATAATTTATTTCGATATGAAGCGCGTGCCTCAATTTTTTTCGACAGGACTTTAATTTTGTAATTAATTTCGGGCTTTACTGACAAGACTAAATTCAAAAACAAACAACTAATCAAATCATTTAGGGAATTTAAATTCAAAACTATGCTTTTACAACGGAATTAATTAAAAGCAAGGTTAGA
>KZ651492.1:360245-370277 GCA_001010745.2 Gerris buenoi
AATCTTAAAAGCTGTCCGTGGTCTATATTGTCTGTCGTAAAGTGAAAGATCCGAGTTCGTGACCCGGCGAGGATAAATCAATTTTTTCTTGCACTAGTATTTCCGATAAGATTGGGATTAAACATGATTTAATAAATTGATTATTTATTTTCATATTACTTTCATAATTTGTTTAAAAAAAAGGTAATTTGTCTAATTTATCCTTAAAAAAAATGCAGACATTATATCAAACCTGACCTCCTATCAAACAGGTGGTTGTCGATTTCTTTTTCTTGCTTTAAGTGATACATACTTAAAGAATCTAGCAGTATGTATGCATCTAACATTACAAACTAAATTAATTATTATTATTTATCAAGAATTTGGCAAGATAAAGTTAAATTTATCTTTCTTCATTTTAGTATATTTCTTGATACAACAAAATCAGACAGGATCTGTATTACTATTATGTATAATGACAATGACGGTTTATAGGTAGCATATGACCAGGTGAAATCTTATATTACAAAATAATTATCTTTTAACAGTATCTTTAATGCCACCATTCCAATAATTATTACTTGTCTTCCTCCCTTATAACTACAAAAGACGAAACAACCATTGTTATGATACAATCTAATTCTGATTAGCAATTCTTGAACTAATCTCCAAGTTAAAGTTTGTGGACATGTGGCTTGTGGTATATGGTGCTAATGTATTACTAAATTAGTTTAAACAGCACCTTGGCCCAGTTTGGAAGCTCTCCGGAGAGTGAGTTCGAAGTCTTCGACTGCTTGCTCAAGGCCATCCCAAGTCTCAGAGTTCGGCTCCTTTTCCTTGCTTCTGACCTGCTAACACGTCCAAAGCACACAAAACTTCAGTCTATACTAGGCGTTACCGTTAAACTCGGCTCTAGTGTACCGTTTAGCGTGCTTACCGTCCGGAAAGTGGGCGTGCTTGACCCCCCCCCCCTTCTTAATATAAAAAAAAAAAATATGAAACGTATGAAAACTAGTGTTTTTTTATGTAGTTACATCATTAATTTTTTAACACCTCAAAAATTCATTTTAAAATTTCTGTTTTTTTTTTAATGGTTATACGCAGTTATACAGAATGGCGCAGCGCTGATGACAACATTTTAAATTGCTACCACGAGCTTAATACTACAGCCAAGAGATTGAAATAAAGCAAATTTTCGAGCAAAACTGTGGAAGTTTACTGGTCATACGTCAAATTATTAAGTGTGGAAGATAATATCCGATAAATTACGTTCTTGTCGATTTCTACATTCTCATTATTCACACGACCGAGAAAAATTTGACGCACGCGAATCATTAACACTTGTGTGTGCAGTGGCTCCATCTTGTTGGAACGATTTGTGGACAGTATCCATTACGTTATCCTTTGAATAGGGGATGAAAACTCGGATTCCCTAACGAGATGTTAGAGAATGCGATGCGCAACTTCACCGAGCGCCTCTAAGAATGCGTAAATCGACAAGGTGTCATTAACTAGACATTATCTTCCGCACTTAAAAATTGTTGCTTTTTTTGCTTGAAAATTTGTTTTAAATCAATCTCCTACTTCTAGTATTAAGAACATGGTGACCATTTAAAATGTGGTAATACGCACTTGCCACCCTGTTCTATGTTTATAAATCTGATAAATTTAAAGTAAGTCTGTAATAAATTTACCAATTATTGTCTAGTGCAACGCCCGCAAAAGCATCTAAAATGAAGTGTTAGTACACAATACACAAGCTCAACAAGATTTTCTTGCCATGCAGTAGTGTGAAAGGATATTTTCAATTTTGAACGAAATATGGCTATAAAATAACAGCCTCAATTATTAGGACAACATTTAACATTTTATTTGTTTGGCCTAGCTTTGTTAGCCATGTATATTTTATTATCAATAGCATGTAAGAGTAAGAATGTATAGGTACTATAATAACAAAAAAAATGTCTGATTGACAATCTAAATAGTCAAATAAATTAATAATATGCAAGTGCCATCAAGACAGACTTTGCTAATTCTACTCATGACAAAGATAACATTCTCAATTGTAAGGCCAGCGTTTAATTGTGCTAATAATAGCAAGTAAGTATGTACAGCTACTTTTGTACTACACAACCTGCTAAATACATGAATAACATGTAAGTGTCATCTGTCATCAAGATAGGATTCGCTAAATCTATTCACAATAAAGACAACAGTCTAAATGTTTAGGCAAGCATTTAATAAAGTTAGCTTACTATTAGGAAGTAAGTGTGTACAGTACAGCGACTACAACGAAGACATTTGTACTAGACTGTTAAATAAATGAATAATATGCAAGTGCCATCAAGACTATGTGCTAATTCTATTCAGGACAAAGATAACAGCCTCAATTTTTAGGCATGCATTTAATTGCGCTATTAATAGCAAGTAAGTATGTGTGTTCAACTTTAAGAAAGACTTTTGTACTACATACAACAAGCACAATCTAGACTGTTAAATAAATTAATAATATGTAAGTGTCATCACGACAGACTTCGCTAATTCTATTCAGAATAAAGATAGCCTAAATTTTTAGGCCAGCATTTAATCTAAGTAAGTTTACTATTAGGAAGTAAGAGGGTACAGCGACTATAACAAAGACATTTGTAATAGACTGTTAAACAAATTAATAATATGCAAATGTCATCAAGAAAGACAACTAATTCAGGACAAAGAGATTTCTATTTACTTTCTACTTTTTACAATATGGGATTCTTTACGAATTCGAAACTTGAGTGTAATGCCCCACCGACTTCATTTTCTCTTTAAGTAGACTCACAATACCGCAGAAATTAATATAATACCCTATATAAAGGTATGGAGGTTCCGGCTCTACTAACTTAATTTATATATATATATATATATATATATATATATATATATATATATATACATACATGCGTGTGTGTGTGTGTATGTATGTATGTAGAGGTATACAAATACACTTGGTTTATTTGTTAGCAGATTTGCTTATGTCTAGGGACATCTGATATGTGTCCTCTTGTTTGTTTTGTCCATTGTCTTAATTCCTTGTGTCTTAGAAACAGTAATGTCCCCCTACTTTTCTGGTTTGTTAAACTCTAATCTTTTCTCACCTTTGTTGCATTTGCAGTCATCGACCTGAACTTGAAATTTTATTTGACATTATAATTATAAACTATACAAGCGTTTAACTAAATTGACCTCGTTTATAATATTAATAGTGAAATATTAGAGACAAAGTATTAACATTTTATAAAAGAAATGATAAAATCGGTTGAGAGAACTGAGAGAAAACTTATTTAATGGCGCTTCTTTAGACTGTTCCTCCCCTTATAAAAAACAGAAGGGAGTAACAATCAAAAGAAGGTGTATACGGAATGTTCTTCTTTAGACTATTAATCCCCTTTAAAAAAAATTGTCTTCAGTACTCTGATTAGAATAATAACTTCCTATGATTAAGAATAATAAATAATAAATAAATGTTTGTTTACCCCACTTAAAGGCGGTTATACCTGAGAGGTAAACCTGTAGAGGTAAATCGAGGCGTTTTTGCTATCATAACAGCATATGTACGTATATCATAACTCGATTGCAATCACGCTCCGGTTTACCGCTGTACAGAGTACACCTCTCAGGTATAACCGCCTTTAAGTGGGGTAAACAAATGATTACTTATTTATTCTTAATCACAGGAAATTATTATCCTTATCAGAGTACCGAGTACACGACGAAGTATTTTGAAAGTGGTCATATTGCAACGTGTATGGCCACCATAAGGAATGGTAGGTAACATTAATAGAGCTAAAATCGTAATCATAATTTCATAACTATTTTAGAATGACGCTTTTACAAAGTAAAAAACACAATGAGAAAATATAAATAATTAATAAATAATTATAAAATATAAAATAAATATAATTTCGTAAGACAAAAAACTGAAAATTTTCAGGCTGAACAACTCTAAAGAACGAAGCAATTCAACAAAAAAATATATAGATAAATTATAAGTAAAACAAAAAAGTTCTAGCGTTCTATGAATACCTAAGTCTTGGTTTCCTCTAAGAAACTCGGTTTTTGATGAGATAATGCGAAATTGACATCTGTACTGTCACATTTCCTTCTAATAAATTCTAAGCTAATTTTGTAAAACAGTTCCTAAACGACGCTAAACTCGCTAAAGTTAATTTTTATTGTTTGTTGGAAACACGACCATCAAATAATATAATACCTCGTACAATACTCTACATGCTTGCGATATTCAATTAAATTAATAATATTGTTATCGTTGAATAACAATACTGGCAGAACTATACCGTGTGTTCATTACAACAGTTGTTGAATAAATTAACGGTTGGAATAATACAGCTGGCGTGTACAATTAATAGCATGTAAACAGTTTACACACTCCACCACCATTTTTAAAACGATATTGCTATATTTTTCATAAGTGATGTGAATTTGCGAATTTATCATTGAATTTATTTTTTAATTGTACAAGAACGGTAATTAGAAGAGGTAGTTTGACTTAGGAAATGTTAAGTTAAACATATCCAAACAAAACATATCGTTATGTATGTACGTAATGATATTCTGAATAACAAAACTTAATTTGAAGAAAGAACTCGTTCGAAATATGGAATAATAACCGCCACTAACAAGGTTTAAAGATGTCCAAATATAAGGGATGAAATATTATCTTTTATTTAACCATTTATTTACCTCTAAAGATACCAAAATTTAATAAATTACATATGGAATAAGATTCCTGGGAATCTTATGAATTAACCATCCTAAGTCTTCGAAGTTAGACTTAGAACAATAAAATTATGATATTTATTTAAAGGCGTCGTTGTTTTTGTTGGTATCGTTTGATAGATTGTACCGTTCTGATGGTTTGTCAGTCTAGATATTTTACATTGATTTGCTTTTGAATTCCGATCGATAAGAATTATAGGCGATTTCAGGGAGTATCTGCCACTCTATGGATATACATTTGATGACACCAAGTCTCGCCTCGAGTTGGTGTTTGGGCAGTTGGTTTCATGGAATCTTTAGCCTTTTAGATACTTTGATTCAATCATAAAATTTTGTAGGCTCCCAAAAATCCCTTAAATTAATTCTTCGAACTAAGTTGTCAACCTTTTTTCAAGTATTTGTACTTTGGTTTGGTTAGTTAACGTTAAAATAATACTCATATTTAACTATTTCACCGATCAAAAATCGGGTAAATCAGAGTTGAAATTTTCTCCTCTTAATTTAGTATTTTTATACCTTTACAGCTCCCCCTCTGTAGACAGTTGCCATAGTATTCAAATATTGGAAAAATGTAGTACTAATAAATGAAAATCGAGCTACATCCTGTTACCTTCTAACTTCCTGGGTTTTTGGTACCTATATATTTAAATACTTCAGCGCTTCTATAGGCGAAATATAGTACTAAAAAGTGAAAATAAAGGGAAAACCGAGCAACCACCTGTTATATCCTAACTTCCTAGTACTGTTAAAGAGCTTTTATCAGCACATTGAGCATGCCATTTTTTGCGTGACGGAAATTTCTTCTATGTCCTAGACAAAAAAAAAAAAATCCATATTAACAGATGAATTGGTTTAAAAATAAAATAGTTTTGTTTTTTCTTTTTTATTTTACGTGCTGATCAACAAGCAGCAAGCAGGTTATCATTATAGGGTTACATTAGGTTATAACTGGACGGGGTATCCGAACACTTTACTTATCTACTCGATGTGATCATTAGTGTGAAACATGTCAACATGTCTCATCTATCTGGTATTCCAACTTACCAGATAAGTCGGTGTTTAGAACTAGGTTCGGCGACACGGCTTGCTAATTATCGTCTAGCTAATTATCTCTGCGTTTCTTAAAATGCTATATCAGGTGTTTAGACCGTCTCCTGTATTCTGTTCACTCTTCGAACATGAATTAAATGGGAAGGTTAAACGAAAAATATAAGAGTACGAAAATTTACTAGTGCAACCTAAATTCAAAATAGAAGTTTAGTCAAATGTCAGAAAAAAAAAATCAATATTTCGTTGATTCCTAAAACGTATACAATAGAGGTTAATTAACGTAAAGAATAAATTAATCTATAATAAGTAGAGGACAAAATAAACACCGAACTACGTTAGCTCCGCGTCTAGTCTATTCGTAACGGATCGATGAGGCAGCTAAGCGTAAGGCTTCGTTGCTCGTCAGAATGACAAAGACATAATCGACCGCAATAAATCACCGGGACACGAAGAAACTTGTCCCGGTGATTAGTTTATGTTATGTTTCCACTGACACCGATCAGACAAGTCGGTCTTATACCTTGGATAAACACACAAATTCTTACTTATTATCGATAAGAGTGATCATGTGATCAAGCATTTCCCTTAATTCAGCAATTAGTTATTTTTTTCAAGCGATACTAAAGAGTTTTCATTCTCAAATACATGTCGGTTAAAGTTTACAAGCTTGGCCTTTTTTCTTTGAATTATAATTGATAAAATTCAGCTATCGTATTAGTTTAATTTAGCTGAGCATGCTTTGTTAAAATAACGAAGGAAGATACTATCACAGACTAGATAGGTAATGGCGCTGATAGGCATTGAAATAAGTATAGTTAGGTGAGATTTGTATGTTCTTTAAAGGTCGTGAAGCGAGCCTATGCATAAAAAAAGCAAGATCGACATTCAAGACTTATCATTATTTCAGTCACTAATAACGGCTATGAAGATAATATTGACTTAAATTCATAGGAATGTTTGCCTTGTAATTACTGTGGTCGGCAGTTTTGATTTCTAGGAATATTAATCAGGATAGCGGAACATTTGATTTGTTTATCTATGAATGTGGCGTCTCCCTGCGCTACATAAGGTAATTTATTACAGTCTTACTCTATTGCCTACATATGAACTAAGGACCTTCGGCTACTCACCTAAAATTAGATTTTAAAGATAGCTTGTTAAAAGAAAGCAATTAGTATGTTAGTACAGAGTTAGATAATCGCAAACCATATTTTCATATCGAGATCCGAGTTACCTTAGTGTTAAAGGCTTATTCGCAATGTTTAAGTTTTTAGAAAAGCGGTTTGGCGCACGGCACACAATGTGACTTACATAGTTATCGGGGAGGCCGAGGAGTACGTCCATGGACGCCCGTTTCTTAGGCTTCCTCGAGAGACCGACCGCTCTGGGAAGAAGCTGGGAATTGACAACATTTTCACAGTAGCGCACGAAATCCAAGTCAATGTGGTAACCGTAGGGGCAGCAACTGCACTGCTTCCACCCTAGGAGGAAAGACAAGAAATAAGCAACAAACAAGACAACATGCAACAAACTTTATACTTAAATTTTGTTCGGAAAGGGACATTCAGTTAAACTAACAGAAAATATATACGAATTTTTGATTGACGCGTAACTATCTTTTCCATGAAACGTTTAAAAAAGAATTAATATAACGAGTAATTGGTCAGTATGAAAATAGATTTAACAACTTTTACGGTGACGATACAAACTATTAATATAAAATAGAGTGCTAGATATTTGTTTTTAAATGATCGTATTACAAAAACTATTGAATAAATTTGGAGTAGTTACTAATCTCACATAATTTAGGTTAATTTTATCTGATATCTAAAATTGTCGCTTATATGATAAAAAAAAAAAATATATTCATATTAATAGAAATTCGAGGAAAAATTGTTTTAAAAACTCTAGAGGATACATAATTACTACGTTTACATAAGTTTTAAAACCGTTTTTAAAATGGTTTTGGCATTCAAAACCACATGGAAACAGGTTTGGTATTTAAAACCACATGGAAAAAGAGATTTAAACACATTTTGAGTCCAAGGTCACAATAGAAAATATTTAGTTCTGAACTGAAACTGTTTTGAAAAATAGCTTGGAAACGGGTATTTAATTGAAAACAAAATTGAGACATGCTTATTAGATATGATGAGCAGAGTTATGATAACCTGACTTATCTATATCTAGTCTAGGAGTTTTTAAAATTGTTGAGAAAACTATTTTGAAAGCTCCTCATGGAAACACTTTCGGTTTGAAACCAAAACAGTTTTGAGAATTCATGGAAACGTAGTAATTATATGGAGAGCTAAAGGTGGTTATAATCGGAACTACTAACATCACAAAAGTTTCAATATTTCTTAACAAAATGATGGGGGTAAAAGGGGAAAAACATTACCGTTGTTTATTAAAGAAATTTTATTTCTATTTGGTTTCTCGTAGATTATACTTAAAACATATGCATGCAAACTATGACTAAACATTTCTTTAATTACTATTAAAAATACGGTGGTAAATTGTAATAAAAGTACACAGAAGAATTTAACATTACTGTCGAAGGATTTTAATACGAAAGCCTGTATTTATTATGGTTTTATATCTAAGTTAAGTTCAAGTTAGTGCAAAAGAAATATAAAAGAATGTAAATGATAAATGTTTGTAGTGAGTCTACTTAATTGGATAAGGGTACCTTATTTAGTATGTACGCTAACTTATCTGCCTCTATATCTCCCCCTTTAATTATGTAAAAGATCCTTCTTTAGAATACTTTATTGAAAAAAAATACTAAAAATATATTCAGGTACAAATAAAAATTGATTAAAGCGAACAGACTCTAAATCAGAAAGAGGGGGGAGAAATTGTATCTTGTAAGTCCAGCAACACTAAACCATTGTATTAAAGTAAAAACCTAGAAACATTAGTGTGCTACTGATTTAAAATTACATGTTATTTAATGACATAATGATTGCGTGTACTAACGATGGTATTGTTCTTTTCGTGTTATTGTAAAGAATAAATGTAGGCTTGAAAAAAAGGTAGGTGTCAGTGATCGGCGCTCTGTCGAATGCGTGGGTATTTGTGCAACACCGCAACATCCTGCCTCATTCACCTACATACCTCCTCAGCTTCGACCCTCAAACCAGTGCAAACAAAATGTGGAAAGTATAAAGTCACAAGTGCTGATAAAGGTGTTAAATAAATAAAAGATAAGAAAAGGTGCTAATGTGAATTTGGTGTTGAAAATTTCCGAAAATAGAAATTTCCGTGAAAAAAAGGAATAAGTTTTGCGCATTTTAAGAACTGAAGAATTAATGAATTAGCTCCTCCACCATTTTTTTTTTNTTTTTTTTTTTTTTTTGTTTTTTCTCTAAAACGGGTGGAAGCAGTACCTGTTCTAGTAACACCTATGAACCCAAAACATAGAAAAATAAATTACCGATGAGGTTAATGTTCTTTATATCCGTTCATCAGGTCCTCTGTCACAGATTTGGTATATTCTCACAACAATATAGCGATTACCCGACGAACAATCTAAATTTAACAAGTAATAAATTATAAACCCCTTTCCGGATTTGCTCTATGGCCCACCCACGTGTTCTATGCCTTCCGACTACCACCTTAGGGCTCAATTTAGAAGTCCCCCAGTTAAAATAACGAAAAAAACATATTTCTACTTTTTCATACGTTGTATACAATTTTTGAGGTCCTGTGACAAAAAAAGTGGTTTTAAAAAATGTCTATCTGTCTGTAGTCTGTGCAGACGCGTGAAACCTAGAATACTGCAGGCCGATATCCATGAAATTTGGCATGGATAGATAAATATTTATAGATAAATATTTAAATCTTTATATGTACAAGTTTATTTTTGTAAAATATACATTATTATTTTTTACTTTCTCAAATAAAGAGAATGCATTGGCGCGAAAAACCGATTTTGAGATTTTGATGGAGATTTTTACACGTTATGAGGTCCCCTGAGTCCAAAAAAGTGGATTAAAAAAATGTCTGTTTATCATCTTTGAAGACGCGTGGAGCCTAAACTACTGGGCCGATTTTGACGAAAGTTGGTATACATGTCCAGAAAAATCATACCCCGAGGTGAAATCGAGTAATGAATTTTAGCTCCAAATTTGGGGGTGCTACCCAAAAACTCTAACAAAAAATTAACGATGCCGACATTAAAATAAAAAAATTAAAAAAAAAAAAACAAAAAAAAAAAAAACAAGA